>JAJJWW010015448.1:0-27136 GCA_023531295.1 Papaver armeniacum
GACAAAATGGAAAAGAGCTAAAGAAATTACAATTGCTTATAAACTTTCTCTCTTTCTATTAATGACTTGCTCAACACCTCGAAAAAAAGATCCCTCTGCGAGCTGTTCTGGCTTTACTTCTTTATAAGTGTCACATAATGGATGTGACTAGGCTGTCGTCTTTTTATTTTCAGGGAATGACTTGTGAAGTGTCGCAAGTGTACAAATGCATAATCTCGCGATGCTCCTAATTCCTTGCTTAGATCTTCGTACCTTTCTCGTGTTGCATCTGTCGTCATCCATTGTGTCACTTATTTTGTTTCACTGCTGCACGCCACTTTCAGCTATGTAGCTGCTTTATAGATTTCACGGAGACGTTGGTGTTGCGTGTATTCTCGGTCCTACGGTCTTACAAGGGCTTTAAGCTTTTTGGCTATAAATCCGGATGTCATCTGGACATTTATCGGATATCCCAGACGACATCTATCTAAATCGATATTCGATTTTGATATCACTATAGGATATTATCGGATAATCGGAATATCCGGGATAATGCTTAGCTTTTAGTCGGATGTCGAGTTTCTGGAAATATCCGGCTGGATATTCTGCTCCATTGACGGGGCCCAGATGCGAAGCTGTAGGATCGAGGAATGCCATCGTAGCACCAACACCTCCGCCAAATCCACACGATGTTACATACGCGGTTATGTGCGCCATGGGCATGTAATAAAATAAGTGGGACGCGAATGGATGACTTGCGGCCCGGAGCACGCAGAAAGGTGTAAAGAACCTAAGCGAGAAACTAGGAGTGTCGCGGGATTGTGCATTTTGTACACTATGCGACACTTCGCAGAGTCATGCCCGTAAAATAAAGAGAACTGACTTAGTAATGGTCATCCATTATGTAATACCCTATATAAAGAGCTTCTAGAGACGGAAAGCCGATTGGAGGGGGGGATCTTTCTTAGTGTTGAGGCAAGTCATTAAGAGAGAGTAGAATCGATAGTGATTGTAATTTCTTTTAGCTCTTTTCCATTTTATCTCGTAAAAATTCAAAAAAGGAATTAACCAATAAAATTTATACTTATTCATCTTTAAATGGTTTGATTGTGTAGATGCTTGTGAGGGGTGTGTAGTGTAGGATTTCCTGCAACCACATGAGTGCGCTTAGAAGCAGTGGTTAAAGCGAAGATTTGACACTCGTGATTTGAAAGAATTTGGAGTAATAGGGAAGGAATTTCATATAATTTTCAACAATTGATCGAAATTGAGAAAATGGCTAGAAGAAGACATGCATCAGAACAACCAACTATTCGCTAGAAGGAGTAGGAGACTGCTTAGGATGAAAGGAGAAATGGAAAATGGGGAATCCTCAAGAATGAACACAAGAAGTAATGAAGAAAATCAAATTAAATCACCAATTCAACCAGGTCTGAACAGGCTGTGGATTATGATAGAGTAAGCGTGCATACTTGGAGGTCTGGGTTCTGTGGATGAAATGGGAGAAGAAAACGGCCCAATCGATAAACAATGGACAAGAGGAGCCAAGCCATAGTGATTGGAGAAACAATTCATGGAAATGAAGAGGTTCGCAACATTAGTAGACATTGAGACAAACAATACACATGAAGAAGGCTGATTAGCAAGCGGAGCGCGTGTGGAATTTGACAAGGGGCAAACTCGCTTGAGTTGAGGTGATGGAAAATATGAGATTACAAAATAGAAGGTCGAGAAGCACTACAAGAGTCAAGCTCAGATCAATTAGAGAGGAAAGAAGGGAGAACTTTACCTACAAAAAATGCTGAAATTGAAGAAAATCGAGAGGAAGTGCAAAATCCAGTAGCTTAAGAGCGTTGCAAAAAGAAGAGAAATAATGGAAGATGCGTTTATATCCCACATCCCGAGACTCTTTCAAAGATGGGGCGAAAGGATGCGTAGTCAAGTGCGATAGGCAACACAAAGGCTAATAATCCAGGTGATGAAGAAAATCGGGAAGTTAGGCAGTTAAAATATCTGCAATGGGATAAGCCACAGAGGAAGCAAAAAACAAACTAGCAAGATCAGAAATTTGTTTATGGGTGAAAAACTACTCTCGAGATTTGGAAATTTGGGTGTGGATGAGGAATGAATTTAAACCTTAAACAAATGTGCACCTGCAGTGGTGAGTGCTTGTAGATTCGAAGATCATCGTGCAGAAGTCCTACTAAACCAAGAAATGGCTGCTCAGCACTTGTTTCGGGCTCACAAAGTGAAGGAGATGGGTTGATCTTAGGGAGGAAGCGAAGAAGGTGTTGGAGATTGTGAAGGTGTTGGCTTGCTCATGGACTTGTAAGATAAAAGTGAGCAGGCTTGTGATTGATGTAAAGCAAGCTCTCGGGTGTTGGAATACTGCATTTTTGTAGGGACACTGGGTTTTTTGTCTAAACGTCGGATTCTGTGTAGTTGCCCCATTTGAAATAGAGGCGGAGAACCCATTTATACAAGCTCAGTGAGCCTCGTTCACGTCTCTCGTGGGAAGTGGAGGAAGCGGTGCGTCGTGCCCCGACTGCCGGTGCGCCCGCCCACATGCTCACCTCCTAGCACGTCCATGACTTCCTCGACACGTTCTTGTGACGGCGCGACCGCTTCTGTTGCCGCCGTACTGCAACACCCCGATTATTTTGATATATATCCTACCCAGGTTGTGACATGATTGATGAATCGGATGATGTGGACTCGTGGATCACGATGAAGATAGCATGTAATCTTTGACCTGAATCTGTAACCTGTTGTTCGGGAAGTGATACTGTGAAGTATCGGTGGCGTATTTTACGAGGCATCGCATTACAATGCGGTAAAGTGATTAGGTAATGACGCCTCGCTCAACCGAATAACTCCCACTGACCAAGGGGTTGTATAGCTAAGGCTGGTGAGTTGGACGTGATGAGGATGATCTTCGAGACACTCATGCGACCGTGATCACGAATATTAGGGTTTTTAAAGAGGTGCGCAAGCATCACTCTTGACCTTGAGCTCGAAACCAAGCGTGGGAAGGGGATTTGGAGAGGAGCTCGTCGGCATGTGTATAGGCAACATGCCGTTGTACAGGTCCATGGCGTTCTGCATCGTCTTCGATGAAGGTGCTAGATCCTAGGCCACTCCAATTTGACCCCGGCAAGAGGAGCGCCGTGGGATCGATCTTGCAATAGGAAATTGATGCCGCCATGGTGTCCGCGCATGACTGGCGTTTTTCCGTAGCGTGCTCCAAGGCGACCTAATTTGGTCGGTCTTGGTGATTGAGCTTGACGGGAAGACCGGCAGGCTCGGTAACTGGTGCCTATGCCTGAATATCCCGTAGAAAGCGCGATCTAAGCCATTCAAATCATCCGGTGAAGCCGAGCGAGTGCGACGGAGCTTGTGGTTTGGAGAGCGTGGGCATGCTTAGTTTGGACGCACGTTTTGGATTGACTAGGCATGATATGCCTTGGCCGAGACACATGAGGAGGTAGATGGGCCCCATCGGTGGTCGCTGCTGGGTATGACACGGCCCTTGCTTAATCTAATCTGACCTGTCTCCATTTGTGCTTAGGAGAGAGATGGATCAATGCCAACGTGATGGCTCGAAACCCTAATTCTGGCTTTGCAAAGCCGCAGCGCCATCTCTTGTTCGGGTGACGGTATTTGTCACGGCCAAACATCGTTGGTCTTGACCGATTGGTCAATGTGTGTAGGCGTGCTACCGCAGTGATCGTGTGGACATGCTCTGGGCCCTTTAAGTCTACATCTACACCCTCCATCTATACCGGCGAAGATGGATGATTTAGCATCGTCGCAACACATGTAATATGCCGAAACCCTAATTTAGGTTTTCCGTCCATAACGCTTGGTGGCGAATTCTCGATTTCTGGCATGCTAGGCTAATGACCGATCTGCGTGGGTCGGTCGTGGGTATTCCATACCGCCAGTGATGGAATTGATCCTGGGGCCATCCAATCATGCGTTTATGGAGTTGGACGATCACATCGGGGGATTGCATATCCACTGGACCGATACTGCTGGCCCTGATGCTCGACCCGGGTCAGTATAACACACCGAGAGGGGCCTCGATCTGGGCCAGTATAAACACACCGAGAGGTCACCAGACGGCATTTTTATTTTCAGTACATGGTTTGCATTATAATGCTTTGAGGTTCGTGGTTACTTCCCGTAGTAGTAACACCGTCATGCCACATCGATAATGAGTACCTGAAATACAAGGTTGATATGAAATTCACAGAAGGGATTGTTGCCACACGTTCCAACCTTGAGGAATTTCATGTATTCACAGAATGGGATTGTCGTCACATGCTCCATTCTTGGTGAAATTAAGGTAAATCAACATTTATAAATGGCTTTATCTTTTACAAAGATGTCACATGATTTTTCTCAAGCTTTACAAATTTAACCTTGAATCTAAAAATCCACCATCAACATTAAGTCCCCTCGCTTAGCATATAATGGTTACACTATTGTGGTAGGCATGAGATGGTGACAATAAAGAGTAAACTTATGGAGTAAAAGTTAGATGGTTACCAGGAGACGTCATCTTGTCTCGAGTATGTCATGCTCTCCAAAGCGCATATGAGAGTGCTCTCAAAGGCGATGTCGTGTCTTACCGCTTAATGACCTTTGCTATGTCAAGCTTCTGGTTTAGGCCCGTCAGTGTTTGCTCCACTTGATCGTGGTCATGGTTTAATCGACGGATCATTGCTACCGCTTGGTTGTAATATCGTGTTCGCTGATCGAAAAGTGGGCTTGAATTTCGTGAACATGATTCTCCATGACATAAGAGAACCGTGGTTGCGAAAATAAATGGGTCCCTCCATATATGCTTGATCAACGTGTGTCCCATATCGTACTTAATGTTACCTTATACCATCTTCGCGTCTTGACCAACACCGTCTGAACTGAGCAATACCTGATTTGTGACTTGATCAATGGGACGAAGATTGAGCAATACAAGACTAAACTGAGGATAACGACTATCATCGATTTACAATGACTAAGTCAGTAACACTTGATTTGAAGATCTATAATATTGGGATTTAAATTTAAATTGGTTCTAAAACCAATACCAGATCGAATTTTGAGTAACGGTGTTTGATCTAATCCCCGCACTTTCGCGCATTTCAACGTGTCTTGTCAAGCGAATTGTAACGCTTTCTTCATGCGCGCTATACAAGTTCTAATCGCTTTTTTATTTCATCGGTGGGAATGAAGAAAAGAATTGCTAAGATGTCTTCTCGGGAGATACCGTACCAAGTCGTGAAGTGTTACACGATATACAACATTGATGATGAAAGCACCACCACGCTTTTTCAATTATATGAAAATATCCGCTCCACAAGATAACTTTTCCAACGACTTTGTTTTTCATCTATCGGGTCATTATGAAGAATGATGATACGATAAGTCGAGCAACAAGTACATCAAAGATAACTTGACCGAGCATGTATTATTGATGCGCCTTTTTGAGTGTCAACGTCTTCCAGGACGTTAAAGTGTTTCAAAAGAACGCGAGGTGGATCCTGGAGAGAGTGTTGTTAAAGAATTTTATGCTTAACATGGTCCTGAGAGAGCGTTTGAGGCGGCTCTTGAATAGACCATTGAAGCACTTTCCTCGCGGAGGGACATCACAGCTTCCTCGCCCGATTTACTCTCTCGCGAATTCCATTCTTTCGATCGACCATCTTCTCATGTTCAAATTTTTGACCGACGGTGGTTGGAATAAGGCTGGAGGCTCCACCTCGTTGTGGTTTACATGGTTTGTTCAGAGTTGTTAAAGAGCGACGCCAGACATGAAAGATTCGACATTGTTTCATCATCATGAGCTGGAATGGTACTGGATTTGGAGTCGATTGACGCATGTGATGTTGTATCTCGCATGGTTTTCCTCTTGTCATTCAGTGGAACTACTATGCACAAGGTCAAGGTTGTATCGCTCGTTGGTAGATATATACCCTCGATCTTGTCTTAATTAACGTTCTGACATGTAGCTGATCATTTCGGATTCGCTTTATACGACGCTGTGGGACATCGTTATCTTCTTGAGGGTCGCCCTTTGAGGCATTGGCTCCCATGGAAGATTGTCAATAGAAGATACGCGTAACCGGTATTCTTAAACCAAACGGGCAAAAGATGGTAGCAATAAAAATTTCCTAGAGGAGTTCGTAAAAGACATCTTACTTACACTGTGTTCAGATATTCTTATCTCAAGTTGTAAATGCTATCGTGATCCATTCATGGAGGAGGAACATGCCATGTCCGATGCTTATACCTACTAACATGTCGTGATGTCGCAGAGGAGGATTGTTTTTGAGCAACTGCTCAAGTTTCTCTCAAGTTCATGTCGATTCATTCATTTTCCTTGTCTCGAACCTGAATCAAGGAACTGGATTGATCCAAAAGCACATGATTGGTGGACGACCAATTCCTCAACGTAATAAATCCCAGATTTCTTCACATTCCTGGTTAACATGTCCTGATACCTTGAGAAGTCTCCACCGTTTCGGTGGCGCGATCCGTACACACACTGGCGCCTAAGTGAGACAGTTTTAGGATATTCCTCGTTCATTTCACCTTCATCATCAGAGTTGGTGCCATCTTGCAATCACATGGAAACACTGCCGTGTGGTCTAAGGGTCGTTGTAGCATCTCCATTAGGTGGAGAGATCGTAACAGCCTCCCCGCCGATAATGGCGTGACTGACATCAGTTTCCTCTCGGGTCACGACCGCCATAAAAAGTTCTGCTCCTCTCGTGTGAACGTGTCGTGGCTTCAGGATGGAGAAGAATGCTTCATTTCGCAAAGATGAATGTGGTACGGCCCTCACGATGTAATGTCTTCTCGAATCACGTCATATTTGTATGGTCTACAACCAACTTGTCCCATCTTCCACTGAGCTTCCAGAGGTGTCAGTTTTGGTTTCCTCAAGTCCGTCATTGTGGTAGCCCACGACCTGCCTCCTGGGAGAACCTTGGATGTCCTGAGAGTCTGAGAGTAACTGCATTCGGGAAGATTTTCTGTGCTTTAGGGCATGATCGAACTCGAATCCCTTCATGCGTATGCTGACATGCAGTGGCACGGGCGCACTCTCCTCCTGCTAATGTTAAATGTCTCCAGCGCCATTCCAGAGGTGTGAAAGTTCGATAGCCTTCCTCCACTAGAGAAAGGTCGATCCACCCCGCCTCCGGTTCAGTGGAAACTAATAAATTTCAGAGATCTTGTGAGGACTGGCCTCAGCAGTAGAGTCTCTTCATGACAGGACCACTTATCTGATGTCGCTTTCTGATCACTTTCATAGGTCCGCGCCGCTGGAAGTATCTTTTCCATGTTGAATGCATTCCTTGCTGGCTCCAGGGGCCGCCATGGTCTTGTGAAAAACTTGATCGCTAATGTTCTGATAAAAGCAGACTTTTCCCAGGTTGCGCCACATCCATTTGAGTCTTAGCAAGAACTTCCGCTTCAATGTCAAGTCCCGCAATGGTAATGGAGATGTTCCTCTTGTTGATGGGTGAAAACTACTCCGCTAATTTGGTAATTTGGGGTGTGGATGAGGAATGAATCTAAACCTTCAACAAATGCACCGTTGCGGTGAGTGCTTGTAGATTCGAGAGATCATCCACAGGTAAGTCCTGGCCTAAACCAAGAAATGGCCGTTCAGGACTTGTTTGGTCACAAAGGAAGGAGATGGGGTTGATCTTAGGGAGGGAAGAAGAAGGTGTTGAGATTGTGAAGGTGTTGGCTTGCTTATGACTTGTAATGTAAAAATGAGCAAGCTTACGGTTGATAAAGTGGTGCTCCGGGTGTTTGAATACGTTTTTGTATTAACATTTGTTTCGTCGATCGAACTTGTGTTGTTATGTTGTCTTGTTTGAAATAGGGCTGAGAACCTATTTATACAAGTCATTGAGCCTCATTCACGTTTCTCGTGGAAGTGGAGGTAGTGGAATGATGGAGTAGTGGAGTTGTGTGTCGGTGACACACCACCCGCCTTGCCCACTTCTCCTGTTCATCTCTAACCGTCCATGACTTCCTAACACGTTCTTGTGATGGCACGTTGCACGCCGCACGCCGTAAACCGCTGCACCAATACCCCAAGCATGTATCCCCGCTTTGTGACATGATTGATGTCCTGGAATGTGGATCGTGGATCCACGAAAGATAGCATGTAATGCTGAATCGAATAACTGCGTTATTCGTAAAGTCGATACTTGTGAAGTATCGTGGTGTATTTTATGTGTGCACGTATTGTGGTGTGGTAAAGTGATGGGTAATGACTCTCACTAACCAAATAACTCTGGACCTGTGGTCTGTATAACCAAGTTGGAAGTGACGGATAAGATGATGTTTGAGACACTCATCGCGACCGTTGATGAAATTAGGGTTTTTAAAGAGGTGCGCGAGCATCACTCTTCGCCTTGGTCGAAACCAAGCATGGGAAGGATTTTGAGAGGACCGACCATACATGCGTGTTGAGGCATGATGGTGTAGGCGCTCGTATTCCGTCTCCTCATGAAAGCGCGATCCAGGGCCACTCAATTTGACCTAAGCAAAGAGGAGTGGTCGAGATCGATTTTTGCGATAAGAGTTTGATACCGCAAGAAGCCGCGCGCCATACTCTTTTCCTTCGCGTTTCCAAGACGACCCAGCTTGGTCGGTCTTGGCCAATCATGGTTTTGCGTGAAGATGGTAGGTGATGTTCACGCCCATGTCTCACCGTCCCATGAAAACGTGATCTAAGCCACCCAATTCGTCCGGTGAAGTTGAGTGGTCGAGATCGATTTGCGGATTTGGGAAGTGTAACCACGCATGTTTGAGCGGCGTTTTGGATTGGCCTGGGCATGATATGCCTTGGCCGACCGCATGAGGAGGTAGATGGGCTCACGGTGGTCATGCCGGTGTGACCGACCCTTGCTCAATCTAATCGTGACCCTCCATTCGTGCCGGAGAAGATGGACGCGCGTGATGGCTTGAGCCCTAATTTGGCTTTCAAAGCCGCGCGACCATGCTCTTTCAAAGTGACGAATTTGTTGTAACCAATCATGGCTGGTTTTGACCGATTGGTCAAGTGCAAAGGCGGTCACATGGTGATTGTGTCGACATGCTCCAGGGCCCTTTGAGTTCACATCTACACCATCCATCTATACCGCGAAGATGGATGGTTGAGACCGTTTAAGGCACATGTAATATGCCGCAAACCCTAATTTAGGGTTTTCCGTCCATAATGCTTGGTATGGACGGTTTCTTGCAAGCAAAGGCCAATGGTCGACCATGCGGGTCGGGCCGTGTGTATTCCATACCCGCTTGGGGGTGATGGAATTGATCCGTGGTCATCCAATCATGCTTGTGGAGTTGGATGATCGCGATCGTATCATATCCGGCAAGCTAAGGCCGTGGGTATTCCATACCATGCTTAGGGGTGATGGAATTGATCCGTGGTCATCCAATCATGCTTGTGGAGTTGATGATGACTAAGGCGATCATACCATCATATTGATCCGTGGTCATCCAATCATGCAAGTTAAGGTCGTAAGGGGTATTCCATACCATGCTTAGGTGATGGAATTGATCCGTGGTCATCCAATCATGCTTGTGGAGTTGGATGATCGCGATCGTATCATATCCGAGACTCGATACAGCCAAGTCCGGATGCTCAATCCGGCTAGTATAACACACCGAGAGGGGCTCAATCGGGCTAGTATAACACACCGAGAGGGCTAGGCTAGTATAACACACCGAGAATCAACCCGATACGTAAGAGTATTTCGTACATGGTTTCATTATAGTGCTTTGAGGTTCGTGTTACTCGTAAGAGTAACACTACCGTCATGCCACACCGATAATGATTCATTATAGTGCTTGAGGTTCGTGTTACTCTATAAGAGTAACACTCTACCGTCATGCCACACCGATAATGAGTACTGGAAATACAAGGCCGATATGAAATTCTGTGAAGGGATTGTTGCTACATGCTCCAACCCTGAGGAATTTCATGTATTGCAGTAATGAGATTGTTGCTACATGCTCCATTCTTGGTGAATTAAGTGAGGAGTATCCAACACTTATAAACGACTTTATCTTTTACAAGATGTCGCCGCATGATTTTCTCGGGGTTTTTTTACAAATTTAACCTTAAACGAAAATCCACCATCAACATTAAGTCCCCCGCCTAGCACATAATGGTTACACTATTGTGTGGTAGGCATGAGATGGTGACAGCTTAAAGATAAAACTTATGAGGCAAAGTTAGATGTTACTGTGAGGGACGGTCATCCCGCCCCTCGAGTATGTCACGTTCAAAAGGCATATAGGAGAGTGTTTCCCTAGTATGATCTCGGCCTTGCTCGCTTCGATCGACCTTGCTATGCCCGGCTTGGCCGAGGGGCTATTGCGCATTCGCTTCACTCGATCGTGGGGGTTGTGCCTAATCGACTGATCGTCGCGCCCGCTTCGTTCAGGCTATCGCGCCGCTTGATCGAACGTGGGCTTGTTGTGTCCGCTTGATTGAACGTGAGTCTCACCCACATATGCCTCGATGACTTGAAACTTGTATCGGTCTTGAAATCAACACAGAGCGGAGTCTTGAAATCAACACCGACTAAAATTTGTACTAAAATTTGTAGAAATCAAAATTTGTACTTGACTTGAATGGTGTTTGGACCGCCATTGTGTGCTCCGACGTGAGTTGTGTCTTGCCATGTGACTACATCTCTCCCGTATTTTCATACAAGTTCTAACTCCCGCCTTTATTTAATTGTGGAAGAAAAGAATCCCCGTTGAGATGTCTTCGGAGATAATGCCGGCACCAAGTCGAAGTATTGAAAGCTTCCAAGGATATGCCGAACATTGATGATGAGTTGTTCACCGCGCCTTTTCAACTATAGGAAAATATCTCGTTCCACAAGATAACTCTTCTCCTATCGACTTTTAGGTTTTTCATGCTCCGCCTGGCCCTTATGAAGGATGGATGAGACGATGTCGAGCAATGAGTACATCAAAGATAACTTGACCTGAGCTGCAGATTATTGATGCTTGAGTGTTGAAACGTCTCGAGAGGATGTTAAAGTGGTTTCGATGCGACCGTTGAGGTGAGTCCCCGGAGAGAGTGTTGAAGAAGGATTCGGGGCGAACGTGGGTCTCTGAGAGAGCGCTTCAAGGCTCTCTTGAATAGACTATTGCGCCTTTCCGCCGGAGGGAGCGTTGAAGTGGCTTCCTCTTCGTTCGATTACCCTTGCGAATCCATGATTCTTGACTCGACCATCTTTCTCATGTCAAGAAGTCCTTGATCGACGGTGAAGGAACTTCATGCGTCGAGCCTCGCCCCCCAAGCGTGGTTTACATGGTTTGTCCGTAGTGGTTGTTGTCGAGCTGTGCATGGAATACCTTGGACGTTGTTTCATCATTGTGGGATTCGTGCACGTGGTACCGGAGTTGGAGTTGATGGACGCGCATGATGTTGTATCTTGGTGGTTTTCCTCTTGTCGCTTCAAGGAATCGCATGTAAGGCTGAATGTTGTATCGCTCGTTGGTGAGATATATGCCCCTACAAACATTATGAGGCTCTTCCCAGGCCCGGTTCTTTCTATCGTGGCATATGTTGTTGTAGATGAGCGTTCAACAGCTCCAGAGGATGACCAAAAGCGCGGATTCTCCAATATAGCGTGATAGACATGTACCGTTCTCGATAAAGTGACTCACCCGATCTTGTTCGACCACCGTCCGATGAGTAACTCGCCCGATCTCTCTCGATATGACGGTTGGACATCGTTATCTTCTTGAGGTCGCTCCTTGAGGTATCGGCTCCAAAGTGGAAGATTACCGTCATAGAGCGGTTATACGTTGAACCGCACTCTTTAAACCAAATGGCAAAGCATGGTATAATAAAAATTTCCGAGAGGAGTTCGAAAAGATATCTTACTTGCATCATGCTCGTACATCCTTATCTCGTTTGTAGCCGCTACATCCATCCATGGAGGAGAACATGCCGTGTCCGCTAGTTGTATCTATTAACATGTCGATGTTAGGCAGAGGAGGATCGTTTTTGGAGCAAAGATCCTGCTCAAGCCTCTCAAGTCTATGCAAAGCACCCGATCTATCCATTTTCCTCATGTATGAACTACAACCGTTTAACCGACTTGGATACTGTGTATGATATGTATATGATGGGTGACCAATTTTCATCCGACATTTCTTCATATCTCCAAGCAAATATGTCCCGGTACTCTTTGAGAAGTTGCACGAGCTTCGTGCGTTTATCCGTACACAAGGTTGAGCCGATGGAGATAGGCCTAGGAGATTCCTCAACGATCTCAATTTCATCGTTGCCAGAGTTGGTGCCATCTTGCAACTGTTGTGGAGCATCTAGCACTTGCTCTTGTGGTTCGTTGTCATTGTAGCATTCCATTAGGTGGAGAGACCGGCAATAGCCTCCTCTCGCCGATAATGGCGGTGCTGTGATACCGTTTTCCTTTCTCGGTCACGACTCGCCATAAAAGTTCGTTCCTCTCCTCGTGTGAACGTGGGTTGTGGCTTCACAAGATGGGAGAAGAATGCTTCGTCAAAAAGATGCATCGTGGGTACTAGCCCTCAATGATGCAAGTAGGTCCTCTTTCCCGAATTGACGCCCACATGGGGAGTGGGATGCAACGAACTTGTTCGATTCTTTCCACTCGAGCTTCTCCCGTATGTGCCGGTTTGGTTTCCCTCGAAGTCCGTTATCGTGGTAGGCTTCCGTACGACCTTGCCTCGGGAGAGCCTTGGATGTCCCGAGAATCTTGAGAGTAATGAAGACGATCCCGTGTAGATAAGGGTCGTCTTGAACTCGAACCCTTGATGCGTGCGGTGACATGTAGGTCACGGCCGTGGACCTTCCTCTCGGTTGATAGCAAGAAACGTCTCCGCGCCGATTCTTCGAGAGATGTGAAAGTTTGCATAAACTTTCCACTAGAGAAACCGCTTCCCCGATCCACGCCCTCGGTTCATAGTGAAACTATTGACTTGAGGAAGATCGCATGAGGATCACCCGGTGCAGGAGCCTCCATGACAGAGACCGAACCAGAGTGAAACTATTGACTCGAGGAAGATCGTTGTGAGGATCACCCCCCAGGTGTAGGAGCCTCCATGACAGACCGCTCATATCCGATGTCGCTTCTTTGATCGTGTCCATGTAGGTCCGTGCCATTGAAGTACCTTTCTCCTGCGCCGAATTCATTCCTTGTTGGCTCCAGTGGGCCGTCATGGTCATGTGGAAATCGATCGCTTAATGTCTTAAGAAAAGTGAGTACCTCTTTCCGAGTTGCGCCATATCCGTTTGAGTCTTGACAAGAACTTCCCGTTTCCATCAAGTCTCGCAATAATGGGAGATGGTCCTCCTCTCGCCCCTCCGGTTCCTCGTCCCGATGAAGGAGTGGAAGTTGTTGCTCGGTGACTCACCGGAGGTGTTACACTTGATGAGATGCCTGGACTTGGTGCCTGCTCCGGCTCGGTGATGGGAGGTGTTGTAATATCACCGCCGAGTGATCGAATTGAACGTTCCCATCCTCTCGTACTCACGTGTTACTTGATTGATCTCTCCTTCCTCAAGCGTTTCTTCACGGCTTCGACAAGGGTCTTGAGATGTAAATCTTCCGGCCAGGATCCGTAAGCTGTGCTCCATTTCTTTATCCCAGAGACGTTGTAGTACTCCTGACAAGTCCTCTCCTCTCGTGGAGTTGCCCTCTGCTTCTTCATTATTGACTGACCATGTTGTTCATCTTTCCCGAGTCTCCCGCGGCTCTTTTTTTCTCTCCACCCGTAAAGGTGTGACTCCCGGCTAAGGATTCAAGCATTTGCAATGCTTGAGTAGATGCATGCCGACCCTTCTTGTAATTGTGCCGCTATATCATTCAAAAGGCGAAATGTCTCGCCCGCGCTTTCCGGTGATACCGGCTTGATTTGCCAAGACATCCTCCAACATTCCATCTACACTTCCCATGATATTCGAACCGCCCGTGGTCTCCGATGAGGATGCATCGTGAGATGAAAACCGAAGGATTGAGAATTCAATTTTTGCAACCGATAGATCAATCTCCCACCGTGGTCGCCAATTGTTGATGGGTGAAAACTACTCCTGCAGAATTTGGTAATTTGGGGTGTGGATGAGGAATGAATCTAAACCTTCAACAAATGCACTGCGCTGTGAGTGCTTGTAGATTCGAGAGATCAATCTCAGGCAAGTCCGGCCTAAACCAAGAAATGGCCGTTCAGCATTTGTTTTGGCCACAAAGTGAAGGAGATGGGGTTGATCTTAGGGAGGGAAGCGAAGAAGGTGTTGAGATTGTGAAGGTGTTGGCTTGCTTATGACTTGTAAGAAAGATGAGCAAGCTTACGGCTGATGCAAGCAGTGCTCCGGGTGTTTGAATACGGTTTTTGTATTAACACTTGGTTTCGTCGATCGAACTTGTGTTGTTCTCGTTGTATTGTTGTTTGAAATAGGCTGAGAACCTATTTATACAAGTCATTGAGCCTCATTCACGTTTCTCGTGGGAAGTGGAGGTAGTGGAATGATGGAGTAGTGGAGTTGTGTGTCATGACACACGACCAGCCTTGCCCACTTCTCCTGTTCATCTCTAACCGTCCATGACTTCCTAACACGTTTGTGATGGCGCGCTGCACGCCGCACGCCGTAAACCGCGCACCAATACCCCGAAGTATCCCCGCCTTGTGACATGATTGATGTCCTGGAATGTGGATCGTGGATCCACGAAAGATAGCATGTAATGCTAAATTGAATAATCGTATTATTCGTAAAGTCGATACTTGTGAAGTATCGTGTGTATTTTATGTACCGCATTACTGGTGTGGTAAAGTGATGGGTAATGACTCCTCACTAACCAAATAACTCCCGACTGTGGTTGTATAACCAAGTCGGTGAAGCCTGGACGGATGAGATGATGTTTGAGACACTCATCTGCGACCGTTGATGAAATCAGGGTTTTTAAAGAGGTGCGCAAGCATCACTCTTCAGCTTGGTCGAAACCAAGCATGGGAAGGATTTTGAGAGGACCGACCATACATGCGTGTTGATTGACATGATGGTGTAGGCGTCCGTATTCCTTTCCTCATGAAAGCGCGATCCTGGGCCACTCAATTTGACCAAGTCAAAGAGGAGTGGTCGAGATCGATTTTGCGATAAGAGTTTGATACCGCAAGAAGCCGCGCGCCATACTCTCTTCCTGGCTGCTTTCCAAGACGACCCAGCTTGGCCTGGCCTTGGCCTGCTGGTTTGGCGTGAAGATGGTAGGTGATGTTCACGCCCATGTCTCACCGTCCCATGAAAACGTGATCTAAGCCACCCAATTCGTCCGGTGAAGTTGAGTGGTCGAGATCGATTTGCAATTTGGGAAGTGTAACCACGCATGTTTGAGCGGGCGTTTTGGATTGGCCAGGCATGATATGCCTTGGCCGACCGCATGAGGAGGTAGATGGGCTCACTCCGTGGTCATGCCGGTGTGACCGACCCTTGCTCAATCTAATCTCGTGACCCTCCATTCGTGCCGAGAAGATGGACGCGCGTGATGGCTTGAACCCTAATTTTGGCTTTCAAAGCCGCGCGACCATGCTATTTCAAAGTGACGAATTTGTTGTAACCAATCATGGTTGGTTTTGACCGATTGGTCAAGTGTGTAGGCGGTCACATGGTGATTGTGTCGACATGCTCCGGCCCTTTGAGTCTACATCTACACCATCCATCTATACCGCGAAGATGGATGGTTGAGACCGCTTTTGCAAGACATGTAATATGCCGCAAACCCTAATTTAGGTTTTCCGCCCATAATGCTTGGTATGGACGGTTTCTTGGCAAGCCAAGGCCAATGGTCGACCATGCGGGGTCGGCCGTGTGTATTCCATACCCGCTGTGATGGGGTGATGGAATTGATCATATCCGTGGTCATCCAATCATGCTTGATGGAGTTGGATCCAATGATGCTTGTGGAGTTGGATGATCATATATTGGCAAGCTAAGGCCGTGGGTATTCCATACCATGCTTAGGGTGATGGAATTGATCTCGTGGTCATCCAATCATGCTTGTGGAGTTGGATGATCGCGATCGATCATATCCGGCAAGCTAAGGCCGTGGGTATTCCATACCATGCTTAGGGTGATGGAATTGATCTCGTGGTCATCCAATCATGCTTGTGGAGTTGGATGATCGCGCGATCCATCATATCCGAGACCGGATGGGTCAAGTCAGGATGCTCAATCGGGCTAGTATAACACACCGAGAGGGGCTCAATCGGGGCTAGTATAACACACCGAGAGGGCTCGGGCTAGTATAACACACCGAGAATCAACCCGTACGGTATTTCGTACATGGTTTCATTATAGTGCTTGAGGTTCGTGTTACTCCGTAAGAGTAACATTCTACTGCCATGCCACATCGATAATGATACATTATAGTGCTTTGAGGTTCGTGTTACTCGTAAGAGTAACACTCACCGCCATGCCACACCGATAATGAGTACAGAAATACAAGGCCGATATGAAATTCACAGAAGGGATTGTTGCTACATGCTCCAACTCGGGAGGAATTTCATGTATTCACGTAATGAGATTGTTCCATGCTCCATTCTTGGTGAATTAAGTGAGGAGTATCCAACACTTATAAACGGCTTTATCTTTTACAAGATGTCGCCGCATGATTTTCTCGTTTTTTTTTACAAATTTAACCTTAAACGAAAATCCACCATCAACATTAAGTCCCCCGCCTAGCACATAATGGTTACACTATTGTGTGGTAGGCATGAGATGGTGACAATTAAAGATAAAACTTATGAGGCAAAGTTAGATGTTACCAAGAGGGACGGGTCATCCCGTCCTTGGAGTATGTCACGTTCAAAAGGCATATAGAGAGTGTTTCCCTAGTATGATCTCGGCCTTGCTCGCTTCGATCGACCTTGCTATGCCTCGCTTCGGTCGAGGGGCTATTGCGCCCGCTTCACTCGATCGTGGGTTGTGCCTAATCGACCGATCTTTGCGCCCGCTTCGTTCGTGGGGCCACTGCGCCGCTTGATCGAATGTGGGCTTGTTGTGTCCGCTGATTGAACGTGAGTCTCACCCACATACGCCCGACATGACTTGAAACTTGTATCGGTCTTGAAACTTGTATAGGTCTTGAAATCAACACTTAAAATTTGTACTTTGATTAAATTTGACTAAAATTTGTACCGACTAAAATTTGGGACTTGAATGGTGTTTGGACCGCCATTGTGTGCTCCGATGTGAGTTGTGTCTTGCCGTGTGACTACATCTCTCCCGTATTTTCATACAAGTTCTAACTCCCGCCTTTTATTTAATTGTGGAAGAAAAGAATCCCCGTTGAGATGTCTTCTCGGAGATAATGTCGGCACCAAGTCGTGAAGTGTTGGAAAGCTTCAAGGATATGCCGAACATTGATGATGAGTTGTTCACCGCGCCTTTTCAACTATAGGAAAATATCTGTTCCACAAGATTACTCTTCTCCTATCGACTTTTAGGTTGTTCATGCTCCGCGGGGCCCTTATGAAGGATGGATGAGACGTATGTTGAGCAATGAGTACATCAAAGATAACTTGACCGAGCGCAGATTATTGATGCAACTTTGAGTGTTGAAACGTCTCGAGAGGATGTTAAAGTGGTTTCGATGCGACCGTTGAGGTGAGTCCTGGGAGAGAGTGTTGAAGAAGGATTCAAGCGAACGTGGTCTCGGAGAGAGAGGCCAAGGGCGCTCTGAATAGACCATCAAGCATCTTCGCCGGAGGGAGCGTTGAAGTGGCTTCCTCTTCGCCTCGATTACCCTTGCGAATCCATGATTCTTGACTGACCATCTTTCTCATGTTGAAGAAGTCCTTGATCGACGGTGAAGGAACTTCATGCCGAGCCTCACCCCAAGCGTGGTTTACATGGTTTGTCCGTAGTGGTTGTTGTCGAGCCGGTATGGAATACCTTGGACGTTGTTTCATCATTGTGGGATTCGTGCACGTGGTACGGGAGTTGGAGTTGATGGACGCGCATGATGTTGTATCTTGGTGGTTTTCCTCTTGCCGCTTCAAGGAACCGCTACGTAAGGTCGAATGTTGTATCGCCCGTTGGTGAGATATATGCCCCTACAAACATTATGAGGCTCTTCTCCTACAGCCCGGTTCTTTCTATCGTGGCATATGTTGTTGTAGATGAGCGTTCAACAGCCTCCAGAGGATGACCAAAAGCGCGGATTCTCCAATATAGCGTGATAGACATGTACCGCTGCCCGATAAAGTGACTCACCCGATCTTGTTCGACCACCGTCCGATAGAGTAACTCGCCCGGATCTCTCTCGATATGACGGTTGGACATCGTTATCTTCTTGAGGTCGCTCCTTGAGGTATCGGCCAAAGTGGAAGATTACCGTCATAGAGCGGTTATACGTTGAACCCAAGCACTCTTTAAACCAAATGGCAAGATGGTATAATAAAAATTTCCGAGAGGAGTTCGAAAAGATATCTTACTTGCATCATGCTCGTACATCCTTATCTCGTTTGTAGCCGCTACATCCATCCATGGAGGAGAACATGCCGTGTCCGCCGGTTGTATCTATTAACATGTCGATGTTAGGCAGAGGAGGATCGTTTTTGAGCAAAGATCTGCTCAAGCCTCTCAAGTCTATGCAGCACCCGATCTATCCATTTTCCTCATGTGTGAACTACAAATCGTTTAACCGACTTGGACATGTGTATGATATGTATATGATGGGTGACCAATTTTCATCCTAAGCATTTCTTCATATCTCCAAGCAAATATGTCCCGGTACTCTTTGAGAAGTTGCACGAGCTTCGTGCGTTTATCCGTACACAAGGTTGAGCTGATGGAGATAGGCCTAGGAGATTCCTCAACGATCTTCAATTTCATCGGTTGTAGAGTTGGTGCCATCTTGTACTGTTGTGGAGCATCTAGCACTTGCTCTTGTGGTTCGTTGTGTTGTAGCATTCCATTAGGTGGAGAGACCGGGCAACAGCCTCCTCTGCCGATAATGGCAAAGGGCAGTGATACCGTTTTCCTTTCCGGTCACGACTCGCCATAAAAGTTCGTTCCCTCCTCGTGTGAACGTGGGTTGTGGCTTCACAAGATGGAGAAGAATGCTTCACAAGAAAGATGCATCGTGGGTACTAGCCCTCAATGATGCAAGTAGGTCCTCTTCCCGAATTGACGCCCACATGGGGAGTGGGATGCAACGAACTTGTCCGATTCTTTCCACGGAGCTTCTCCCGTATGTGCCGGTTTGGTTTCCCTCGAAGTCCGTTATTGTGGTAGGCTTCCGTACGACCTTGCTCGGGAGAGCCTTGGATGTCCCGAGAATCTTGAGAGTAATGAAGACGATCCCGTGTAGATAAGGGTCGTCTTGAACTCGAATCCTTGATGCGTGCGGTGACATGTAGGTCACGGCCGTGACCTTCCTCTCGGTTGATAGCAAAGAAACGTCTCCGCGCGCCGATTCTTCGAGAGATGTGAAAGTTTGCATAAACTTTCCACTAGAGAAACCGCTTCCCGATCCACCGGCCTCCGGTTCATAGTGAAACTATTGACTTGAGGAAGATCGTTGTGAGGATCAGTCCCCAAAGGTAGGAGCCTCCATGACAGACCTCCGAACCGAGTGAAACTATTGACTCGAGGAAGATCGTTGTGAGGATCGGGCCCGGTGTAGGAGCCTCCATGACAGACCGCTCATATCCGATGTCGCTTCTTTGATCGGGTCCATGTAGGTCCGTGCCATTGAAGTACCTTCTCCGGCGCTTGAATTCATTCCTTGTTGGCTCCAGTGGGCTGTTGCGGGTCACGTGGAAATCGATCATTAATGTCTTAAGAAAAGTGAGTACCTCTTTCCGAGTTGCGGCCATATCCGTTTGAGTCTTGACAAGAACTTCCCCGTTTCCATCAAGTCTGCAATAATGGGAGATGGTCCTCCTCTCGCCCCTCCGGTTCCTCGTCCCGATGAAGGAGTGGAAGTTGTTGCTCCGTGACTACCGAGGTGTTACACTTGATGAGATGCCGGGACTTGCACCTGCCCGGCTCCGGTGATGGGAGGTGTTGTAATATCACCGCCGAGTGATCGAATTGAACGTTCCCATCCTCTCGTACTCACGTGTTACTTGATTGATCTCTCCTTCCTCAAGCGTTTCTTCACGGCTTCGACAAGGGTCTTGAGATGTAAATCTTCCAGCAGGATCCGTAAGCTACAGTGCTCCATTTCTTTATCCTAGAGACGTTGTAGTACTCCGACAAGTCCTCTCCTCTCGTGGAGTTGCCTCTGCTTCTTCATTGTTGACTCGGACCATGTTGTTCATCTTTCCCCGAGTCTCCCGCGGCTCTTTTTTCCTCTCCACCGGTAAAGGTGTGACTCCGGCTAAGGATTTAGCTTGCAATGCTTGAGTAGATGCATGCCGACCCTTCTTGTAATTGTGATGCTATATCATTCAAAAGGCGAAATGTCTCGTCGCCTTCCCGGTGATACCGGCTTGATTTGCCAAGACATCCTCCAACATTCTATCTATGCTTCCCATGATATCCGAACCGCCCGTGGTCTCCGAGTGAGGATACATCGCGAGATGAAAACCGAAGGATTGAGAATTCAATTTTTTGCAACCGATAGATCAATCTCCCACCGTGGTCGCCAATTGTTGATGGGTGAAAACTACTCCGCAGAATTTGGTAATTTGGGGTGTGGATGAGGAATGAATCTAAACCTTCAACAAATGCACCGCGCGGTGAGTGCTTGTAGATTCGAGAGATCAATCTGCAAGTCCGGCCTAAACCAAGAAATGGCTGCTCCAGATTTGTTTCGGTCACAAAGTGAAGGAGATGGGGTTGATCTTAGGGAGGAAGCGAAGAAGGTGTTGAGATTGTGAAGGTGTTGGCTTGCTTATGACTTGTAACAAAGATGAGCAAGCTTACGGTTGATGCAAGCAGTGCTCCGGGTGTTTGAATACGGTTTTTGTATTAACACTTGGTTTTCGTCGTCCGAACTTGTGTTGTTCTCGTTGTCCTGTTTGAAATAGGGTGGAGAACCTATTTATACAAGTCATTGAGCCTCATTCACGTTCTCGTGGGAAGTGGAGGTAGTGGAATGATGGAGTAGTGGAGTTGTGTGTCGGTGATACACCACCAGCCTTGCCCACTTCTCCGTTCATCTCTAACCGTCCATGACTTCCTAACACGTTCTTGTGATGGCGTTGTTGCACGCCGCACGCCGTAAACCGCCGCACCAATACCCCGCATGTATCCCCGGTTTGTGACATGATTGATGTCTGGAATGTGGATCGTGGATCCACGAAAGATAGCATGTAATGCTAAATTGAATAATCGTTATTCGTAAAGTCGATACTTGTGAAGTATCGTGTGTATTTTATGCAAGTATCGCATTACGGTGTGGTAAAGTGATGGGTAATGACTCCTCACTAACCAAATAACTCATGACCAGTGGTTGTATAACCAAGTCGGTGAAGTCTGGACGGATGAGATGATGTTTGAGACACTCATCTCGCGACCGTTGATGAAATTAGGTTTTTAAAGAGGTGCGCAAGCATCACTCTTCAGCCTTGGTCGAAACCAAGCATGGGAAGGATTTTGAGAGGACCGACCATACATGCGTGTTGACGGCATGATGGTGTAGGCGCATGTATTCCATTCCCTCATGAAAGCGCGATCCTGGGCCACTCGGGGTTTGATTTGACCGGCAAAGAGGAGTGGTCGAGATCGATTTTGCGATAAGAGTTTGATACCGCAAGAAGCCGCGCGCCATACTCTTTCCGCGTTTTCCAAGACGACCTAGCTTGGCCTGGCCTTGGCCGGTTGGTTTTGCGTGAAGATGGTAGGGTCGATGTTCACGCCCATGTCTCACCGTCCCATGAAAACGTGATCTAAGCCACCCAATTCGTCCCGGTGAAGTTGAGTGGTCGAGATCGATTTGCAATTTGGGAAGTGTATCCACGCATGTTTGAGCGGGCGTTTTGGATTAGCCAGCATGATATGCCTTGGCCGACCGCATGAGGAGGTAGATGGGCTCACGGTGGTCATGCTGGTGTGACCGACCCTTGCTCAATCTAATCAGGACCCTCCATTCGTGCCGAGAAGATGGACGTGCGTGATGGCTTGAACCCTAATTTTGGCTTTCAAAGCCGCGCGACCATGCTATTTCAAAGTGACGAATTTGTTGTAACCAATCATGGTTGGTTTTGACCGATTGGTCAAGTGTGTAGGCGGTCACATGGTGATTGTGTCGACATGCTCCGGCCCTTTGAGTCTACATCTACACCCTCCATCTATACCCGCGAAGATGGATGGTTGAGACCGCTTACAAGACATGTAATATGCCGCAAACCCTAATTTAGGGTTTTCCGCCCATAATGCTTGGTATGGACGGTTTCTTGGCAAGCAAAGGCCAATGGTCGACCATGCGGGGTCCGGCCGTGTGTATTCCATACCCGCTTGGGGGTGATGGAATTGATCCGGGGTCATCCAATCATGCTTGTGGAGTTGGATGACTGCGATCGTATCATATCTGGCAAGCTAAGGCCGTGGGTATTCCATACCATGCTTAGGGTGATGGAATTGATCCGTGGTCATCCAATCATGCTTGTGGAGTTGGGATGATCATGATCGATCATATCTGGCAAGCTAAGGCCGTGTGTATTCCATACCATGCTTAGGGGGTGATGGAATTGATCTCGTGGTCATCCAATCATGCTTGTGGAGTTGGATGATCGGGACATCATATCCCGAGACGGGAGTACAACAAGTCCGAGGATGCTCAATCGGGCTAGTATAACACACCGAGAGGGCTCAATCGGGCTAGTATAACACACCGAGAGGGCTCTGCCAGTATAACACACCGAGAATCAGCCCGTACGGGTATTTCGTACATGGTTTCATTATAGTGCTTTGAGGTTCGTGTTACTCGTAAGAGTAACATTCATCGTCATGCCACACCGATAATGATTCATTATAGTGCTTGAGGTTCGTGTTACTCAGTAAGAGTAACACTCGGCCGTCATGCCACACCGATAATGATAATGAAATACAAGGCGATATGATATTCACAGGAAGGATTGTTGCTACATGCTCCAACTCGGAGGAATTTCATGTATTCTGGTAATGAGATTGTTGCTACATGCTCCATTCTTGGTGAATTAAGTGAGGAGTATCCGTCACTTATAAACGACTTTATCTTTTACAAGATGTCAGCGCATGATTTTCTGGTTTTTTTACAAATTTAACCTTAAACGAAAATCCACCATCAACAATATTATTCTTCATAAAGTGAAGTTCGGCTAACATCTTCGTGTTTAATTATCAACTGAACTGCTCATCGACACTTTCAGGATGAAAAAAAAAAAGAGAAGTTTGATAATTTTGATTTTATTGTTAATTAACTTTGCTCGTAATTGTAAAAAAAAAAAAATCAAAAACAAAATTTAAAAAAAAAAAAAAAAAAAAAAAAAAAACTAAACTAAAAAAGTTAATATTAAAAATTAATTAATCAAGGGTATTTAAGTAACTTAACCACTCATTAGACACCCCTTATCACCCCACACTAGTTTGGGTCATCCATATGTATGTCCCAAATGAGGTTCAAAATTCAATAAAGGATGAAAAATTCCCAATAAAAGCCCATTTAAGGCCCAAGGCTTTACTCTACCTCAAAACACAGAAGATGACCACAACTAGGGGTGAACATTTGGCCCGTAATCCCGGATTCAACCAGGACCAACCGATTTCTTTTGCGGATGGATGTCCGGACCGTTCGTTAATGGGTTGGATGCGGATGGAATTTTGAAATCCAACGGATAACGGATCGGGCTCGGACAATTTGTGAAAATCCGTTGGACATAGGGATGGTCATGGGGCGGATATGGGGTGGGTATGCCAATCCCAATCACCGCCCCGTTCGTAAAAAAAATACCCATCCCCGCCCCGTTACCCATATAAATTGGGGCGGGGCGGGTATGGGTATACCTATATGGGGCGGGTTTCCCATGGGTTACCCATAACACTAAATTAATACATAAATTTGATTATAATCGAAACTTAAGTATGATTCAAACTAAAATAATAACGTAAGAACAATGCATTCTAAAATCTTAAATTAATTAATTTATCTTAAAGTGAACAAAAGAATCATTAATGACTTTATAGTTTTTTTGTTTTTTCCTTTCTCATTCTATTTTCGTCCACGTTAACCATTTCATTATCTGCTTCATTTTCTCTATTTTAACTTTTAGAGAATGTGTCTCATCACAACAAAAGAACGAAAGTGATGAATCTACAAGAACGATCAAGTATATGATAAATGAAAGAAAGCTCGACTAAGTGGTGGAAGTATAAAAATTATACACATTGTTGCATAAAAGTCTAAACCCCTAAGTTATGAAAGGTACGGGGCGGGTATGGGGCAGGGACCTTGAATCCCGTCCCCACCCCATCCCCGTAGCTTAGGTTTCGGGTATTACCCATACCCGACCTCATCCCCATTTGTGCGGGTAAAACCTTACCCAAACGGGGCGGGTACCCACGGGGATGAGTTTGGGTGGGTCAAATGGCCATCCCTAGTTGGACATCCATATCCGTTAAATTAAGGGCATTTATATAGTTCTAGAAAATATTATGGATCATTTAGGAATTTTTAAGATGTTTGCTTGGGTGTTGTACATGGAATTTTTATATTTGTGTACATATATAAGATATGTAGGTTTTATAAGGAGTCATTTGTGTTAGTTTTATTTTCTTTACTATAAATTTCAACTAAAACAAATCCATTGGATTATCCGCATCCGATCCGTCCATTCGTGCATCTATTGGATCTGGATTGGATGCGGATGCCAAATTTGAAATCCGTAGTGCAATGGATTGGATACGGATGAGGTGAAAACCGGTCCATACCGTCCCATGCTCACCCCTACCCACACCTACAAATTAGAGTCTAGCCCTTGAATCATCCTCTTCCCACCTCTCTGTTAAGCGCTATCAGGAATCTTCTACATGACTACATGGTATGATTGAAATTGGGAAAGCCTACACCCGAGCAGCAGTTATTCATCCAAGGATATATCATAGATGAGAGACAGGGTATCATGAAGGACACAGAATTAGAGTAATCTAAAATAGAGAATTAAAAGAGCATATTACAAAAAAGGAAAATCACCACTTATAAAGGGGATACCAAATCTCTTAGGGGATACCAATCAGGAGATCATGGTCGATTTTTATTTTAAATTGATTGGTGTATCCCATGGAGATTTGGTATCCCCTTTTATATATCAAGTGGACATTTTTGTGGTTGCTATGTTCTTGACAGTCTCTGTCAATATTAGATCACGCATGGTGTGTCTTATATAGGTTGCTACGAAAATATTGTGTTGTACTTGATACCCTCATCATTTCAATAGGTATCAGAGCAGGCAAACATGATAAGATCTAACAATCGTTGTTTGAGTGATCCAACCTATAAGACTTGAATCTAAATATGGTTTTGAAGGAAACTATAACTGATTCAGTTAACGTATCATCAAGATTTGATGGCTCCAATTTTTCGCGGCGGAAAACACTAATGAATAATATGAAACTCTCTTTCCAAAACTATTTTGGAAAATGGATAAAAGTTATGAGTATCCCATGGCTTACATGAAACTTTTTGTCAAATCGGATAGACGACACAAAAGATCTTTACGTGTCTCTGTTAGAAAACCAGATTCCTCCCTATCTATGAAAACAATAAAGTAATGGAATCAATTTAATTCAACACTTAAAGCTGAATACCTAATTGTGAATTTAACGGTTCACGCAAAGGTTCCATATACATGTTTCTGAATCTCATGATATTTTTGTTCCTAAGTACTGTGAGAAATGAAATTTCTTATTTTGTGAATAATAAAATCATGTCTCTTTGACACCATTCTTCACAATAATCCTAATGAATGAATCAGTTTGAAACAACAGATTTTTTTTTTATCACAAATAGAGAATCAAGAAAAATACCTAGTTCTCAATAAATATTCTCTATTGGCTTGAGGTTTTTCTAATAGAAAAGGGAAACAATTTTAGTCATAATCTGTACTTGTTACATTTTTTTTGTTACTTTGTAATAAAAATTCTTATATCTTTACCGTGAATATATATCGAGTTAAGAAACTATCTCGATCAAAAGAATTCACTATAAGAAACCTAAAAAAAGCAGTGAATCCCAGAGGCGGTGAGGTCTTGGCCCCATACAATTTTGAAAAACAAAAAACCTATGTAGTTTTCATGGAAATAAAATTTGTGCCCCACGACATTACATCAAATACCCGGATTCTTCATAAATACTTACCCTTGCTATTGCACCCAATTGGGCTACGGACTAAAGTTTAATTTCTACCAAAAACGAGTTAACTTAGTAAAGCGCCTAAAATTAAGGATTAGTCGCATAGAGGTTCTATTTTACTAGGAAAAAAAAACATAAAGAAAAATGCTAGTACAAACTAATTGTGTTGTTTTATGTAACACAAGTAGAAATTTCGTCTATTCAAATTGTTCAACGAGTGCATAGAAAAATCAAACATAATAAATAATGTAGGAACTAGGTGAACTTCTAGATTCTAAAATCTCAAGTTCATTCAATCAAAAAATGTTGCAGGGCAGTTCTTTTGCGATTTTGATTCATATTTCATACTAAATTTCAATTGCCATGTTTGCAACATGTCATATTTTAAGGTTTTAAAGAGAAAAACTAAGGCAACAGGACTAAGAATAACGTTTGTGACCATTTTATTAAGAAGATAGACCGAATAAGGTTTTTTTACTTCTAAATACTTAAATTCTTTCATTATTTTTCTTTGATTACTTAATTTTTGTAAGTTACGATGGATGAATGTTTATATTTAAACGACCCTTACACTTAGATTGATTAAACTTTGACACTTATGGTGTTTGATTTAGTTCTTTATGAATTTTCCATTATCATTTCTAATTATAACCCTCAAAATAAAACCCCCATTAAATTCTCCACTATAAAAAAAGTTGTTTTCTTTGAACTTCTCTACTGGAAGTAGAATTATGCATTCTCCACATAATGCTTTAAACCCAGTGATTTCTAAAAGAAACTAAAAATTC
>JAJJWW010015448.1:27159-76470 GCA_023531295.1 Papaver armeniacum
TTTGGGAATATGCCCCAAAATTCAGTGTCATCTTTGAAATATGCCCCGAAATTCCAGTTGTTGGTAATATGCCCCACCGTCCAACTTTTGCCATCCATTAGAGTTAAAAGTCAAGTTATCAAACGTGTGGGTTACACATGTGAAGAGAAAGACAAACATGTCGTTCCACCACCGCTGTATCATTTAACCCCACAGCCACTAAACTCATCTTGAACTTCAAGATCAACATTAGATCTACCAATATTACCAAGTTTCGTTACTTGAAAAGTGAAAACCATTTTCCTTATGGTTATTTTCGCGTGGTTAGGAGAAGAAGGAAAAGGAAAAAATGGGGAAGAAAATTGGTTGTTGCGATTGATCCATAAGCAATGAAAATTGAAGATTACGAGATGATATAAAGTTTTAGATGCTTTAGAAAATTGAACTAATGCTACGAATCTAGAGTTTTTGACATCAAATCAGCCAAGATGTGAATATGTTTCCGTTGAATTTAAGTGATCGATGGAGGAAATGGAGAGTGTTTAAGGGTCCGATAATGGAAGTTGAGAAGGTTAGGAAAATGGGTACACATAAGTTAAGATTTTGGGTAAGATTTGGTCAAGAAAAATCTGTGAAGAAATTGAATTGTTTCTGCTGATTAGCCACGGATGGCTGTAGAAATGCGAGAGAGAAATAGTAAAGATGAGGGAAAAACTGTCATTTTGGGGGTTTTCAGAACACGTGCAGTATACTAGAATCAGTTTGACTGGTCAATTCTGAAAGTTTGACTTTCTAACTCTGATGGATGGAAAAATTGGACGGTGGGACATATTACTAAGAACTGGTATTTCGGGATATATTTCCAAGATGACACCGGATTTTGGGGCATATTCCCAATTTTCCCTATATTAAATTCCTCCGTAGAATAAATTAAAAATGTGAGGATTATAATGAGAATTAATGAAGTTGATTCGGGTGACTTAGAATGAGTCCCTCCCTAAAAGTCCAAACATTTTGATTATTCTTGAATTGCGGATTAGCGTAAAAAACTCGTGCGAGTCAAAATCAGTAATTAGATTATGAGCTTTGGTGTAATCAAAGGCAAATAAGAAAGACCTTCGTTTCCTTGAAAAAGGAACATGGAGAATAAAAGGGATAACAAATGAACCAAATGAAATTTAACGGACACCAACAAAATAAACTTGTGAGAGAACGGATTCATATCTGAGCTTTCTTTCGTAGTCACACTAATTCGCATTCATTGAAGCACCAGTAGTACATTTTACTTTGTTTCACATCCATGTTAAATGAATCACAGTAAAATAAAAAGGTAAGCAGTATTTCATGTCTTTTCCCTATAAATTAAACTTCTAGTTCATGTCAAGTTTAGAATGCATGGTGAAGTAATTTATGTTCTCTATTTCAAGAAAAAAGAAACTTTTAAACCAAACACGGAGATGAAGGAGGAAATTGAATTGGTTTAAAATATCTCGATTCTACAAAATTTTGTAAAAGCGATTTAACAAAAAATATTTATATTTCAAGAGAATTTTTCTAGAAAATTTCAAAAAGGTTATCATATCCGAATTTGAGTCAAACGCTCACCTTAAATTAATTTATATATAAGAAAGATTGTTTAACTTATTTGTCAATTACACTTCAAACATAAACTCCCTTAACTTGTATAACCTCGTCCTTGGATATAAGCATCAATTAGGCGTAAAAACAGTTATTTTCCACTTTGAACTTTTCTCATGGAACGCTTGGAAGCAGAGGAGTTCATTACACCTTGAATTTAAAGCATTCAACTCATGATGACGTATATAATCTTATATATATTCCCTGTCTTTCCACATAAAAGTTGAGAGTAAGCATCGCACTTCATCTTCCATGGGCAATCACAACACACACATAATGACACAACATAAACAAGGAGGATCTCTAAATTAAATTAGATTCCCGCTAGGACGCCTCTTGTTCCACCCGTGACCGTCTATATGGGAATGAGAGCAACTGCAGTGGTGCGATCATAAACCAAAGAGCAAAGAGCAAAAAAAAAATCAAATTTTGGGTTTAGTCCGTAAACCAAAGAGTGGAGGAGACTAAAATTTGGTGGGGCGCAACTTTGAAATCGCGCAACTCCAAAATGCGTCCATTTTTTTTTTTTTTTCTATTGTTGGGCGTAACTTTGAGTTACGGAGCAACAAAAAATGCGTCCCTTTTTTTTTTTTTCAAGGCAAGGCGCAACTCCAAAATGCGTCCCTTTTTTTTTTTTTTTTTTTTTTTTTAGTTCGGGCGTAACTTTGAGTTACGCCCATCAAAGTAACTTTAATCTACGCCCGACCAAAACTAAACCAAAGACCAAATATGGTCTGGTTTTTGGTTATAGTCTCGATATTTGATCGATAGTCCTCTCCCATTTGCGTCGTGTTTTCGACCAAATTTTTAGTTTTGGTCGATGACTGTGGATGCTCTGAAATCATGAATATTATCGAATGATTCAAATGCTTTTTTTTTTTTTTTTTTTTTAAATTAGGTTTGTATTAGAAATAAATACTGTAAAAAGGTACAAAAGTTACAGAGGTTTCTAAGTTCATAAGGCTTAATAGTGCGTTTAGATACCAGAAACATAAGTCAAGAGTAAAAATATTTTGTTTCACAAAAAGTGAACTTTTTTTCCTTCTATAAGTCATTTTGAAAGTGCGTATCCAATTTAAATTTGAATCACTAGTAAGTCAACTTTTCGAAAAGAAGGAAAGGCTTCATAAGTTCCAACTGTAGTATATATAGTTTTTGTGTACCTAACTAAAAAACCTAGCTACAAAAATTAAAAATATTAAAATCAGAGGTGAGGGCTGAACACGAGCTGATTCCGGTGAATCAAAACGAGTCCCGTCCAATTCCAAATATGTTGATTATTTTTGAATTATAAAATTCATATGCGGAATAATTAGACTGATGTAATCCAAGGTCATTCGTTTTCTTGATAAAAGAACATATAAAGAATAAAAGCCTAATTTGATCGGTGGCCAAGCACTAGAGGACAAAAAAGGTCACCCAAACCCGATTTGGGTCACCCCTTATAAAAATTCATTCTAAATGCTTAAAATAGCCTTGAGTGATTAGTATTAAGAGTTAATGAAGTAGATTAGTGTGTTAATTTAGTTTAGTTTAAAATCAGGTTTTGGGATTAAATTTTTGGGAAATTTAAGTTTTGGGTATTTTTGTTTTGAGAAGAAGAAGAGGGGTTTTGGGAGGAAAAACTAGGGTTGTTTAGAAATGAGTGATTCAAGCGGAGGGAATGAGGAGGTTGGTGAAGGTTCAAACAATAACCATGATTGTATTGATGGTGAGATTGTCTCTAATAATCCTATGGATTGGATGTTTGATGAAGAGATGTTAATGGAGGAAGCCATGAATAATGGTGGAAATGAAGATCCTACTCCTCAAAACGAAGGAACCGATACTCCAAATGAAGAACCCGCACCTCAAAACAATCAGGTAAACCTCATATACTCTTGAAATTGTCTGAATGGTGCTCCAGGGGTCGATTCATGTTCACTGTTTAAGTCGTCAGTGTGAGAGTCGTTATAGTCGGGGTTTGGATTCATTAATGACTCTTCAAAGTCGTCAGTGAATTGGAATTATCGATGACGACTCAAACCTGTAACTTTTCCAGGTTATGAAAAATCGTTAGGGGAGTGTGATAAACACTGACGACTCTTTATGCTAGGTCAAAAAGGGTCGTTAATTTTGTTTGTTTAGAGACAAACGACTCTAAACCCAGAACTCTCAGTAAATAAAACACTTAGAGTCGTCATATATGTATTCGTAGAAGATGACGACCCTATCCCGCCATTTCAACTTTTATGTAGAGTCGTTCGGTGTTTTATTTAATATAATAACGACCCTTGCGTTGGATTATCATAACTTTTGATTTCATAGAATCATTTCATTGAATCGTAAAAGGCATACATCTTTCATAGCGATACATTGAAGGAAATGAAAACAATAGATAATAACGGTGCACTGATACACTTAATCATAAATGGCGTAATTATACATAGTGCCTTCCAAGATAAAGTAGCAATCGTCGAACTCAAACTTTTTCACACGAAGCTCCTCGTAATAGCCATACGCCTTCCTCAACTGAAAACGCAAACATACTCAGTTAGTAATGTTGAAAGTTTTGGATAAGTTTTACCTCTTGTTTAAATACTTACTCTTATAGCACCCAATATATTGGGCATGGCTTCCCTTACGGCCTTGATTTCTCTTTTGAAAACTTCACACTCGAATAATATCTCCTCGAACCGTTCCTTGACGAGTTTCAAAGACCTTGAGTTGCAATTTCCATCTAACGCCACAAAAACGATGAAAACACGGTTCCACCAAGCACCCGATGTTTGATCAATGTCTTTTTCTAGATCTTCAAAGTGGTTTGTGAGGGTTTTCCAAGCTCTCACAATAGCGCAATTCTCTTCCGAAGTGTAAGTACTAGTCATGGTGTTTCCTTTTCTTTTTCCTCTTGGATGATAAATGAATGAGAATGAATGTGAAGGTTGAGAATTATGGTTTGGGTGAAGAATGGGTGAGATATGGGTCTTTATTTATAGAGATTAAGGACCCAACAATCACTTTTTTTGAATTTTTAACCGTTGCCCGACTCAACCACATTTGGTGAATTCAAAATTCACATTAACTGCATTTTAAGGATCGTCATTATATATTAACCAAGTGACGACTCTTGATTATCAAAAGAGTCGTCTATGTGTTTTGTTTACTGCCTGACGACTCTACCGTCAAAGAGTCTCTGTGTCAAGTGACCTTTAGAGTCGTTAATATGTTCTTCTCCATAAATGACGACTCATGCCAAGAATTTCAAACAATCTTTAGAGTCGTCACTGTTGCTTTAACGAATCATGACCACCCTGTATGAACTATAGTTATTGCACCAATATTTGAAATCATGCGTTTTATTGAATCCGAAAAAACATACATGTAGTTGAAATAAAATAGAAGGAAAACACATAAAATTGTTCAATACATTGCGCTATAAAATCTATACGAGTTTAATTATATTGGGCGAATTTCCATTCAACTTCCTCCAAGAGAGTGTAGCAGTCCTCGTGCAAAAACTCATGGTCGTACTTTAATTCGTATTGGCTCCGACCCAAAGTATACTGGGAAAACAATTTTTTAAATAAGTTAGCGTTGTTGAATAATGATAACCAAATAAATTTTTTTTGATGAAAGGCCTATTGATTCACAAACTTACTCTACTCATTCGAGGTTTGTTCGGCATAGCGTCCTTACGAGCTTTCAATTCGTTTCTGAGCAGTACGCATTCATTGTATAAATATGCGTACATTTCCCTTATTTGTGGGAGCGTCCTCCTATAAGGATTTCCGCTTAGTGCTTTGAATACCTTAAACACCCGTTTCACCAAGCACTGGTGTTTTGATCATGCCCAAGGTAAGGCCCTCTTGTTGGGTCTTCGTTATTGGCCACCCATTGCGCTTCCTCAACGGAGTGCTTTGTGAGAGTGGTGTGTGCTCTGACAATAGCAACATCTTCTAGATTATTGAACGGAGTTGGAGCCATTTTTGGTGTTTCAAAGTGATGGGTGACTGATTTAGGAAGATTGAAAGTGATGGGTGAATAAGTTTGGTAGAGATAGGTATCTATTTATAGCAAAAAAGTACCCAACGGCTAGTTTTTTTTTTTTAAAAAAAAAAAAACAGTTTCGCAAGAATCGCTCCTACTAGTCAAGTTACCGTTATTTTCAAAGTCTGCAATAACTTCGTAAAGAGTCGTCAATCTAGATATATATACAATAACGACCCATGGTGAATACTGGGCAGCATGGTTTACATTTGGGAATGTGAGTCGTCCTCGTATAAAGAGGGTCGTCATTTATCGAGGAATGGGTCGTTCTTACGCAAAAATTATGTTGACGACTCTAAGGGTCGTCATTTGGACATCCAGAAATTGACGACTGCTCTTTGAATGAAATTTTTTTCTTTTTTCGTAGTTGGTTATGGGCGAGCTCTCAACCCGAACCGGTCTCCATTATCGGTCCGAGATACCTCCCAACACTATATGACCGATTTGGTACGTTTTTAATGCTTTAATGTTTGAATTGATGTATATCTTTATGAAAATTGTTTAATTAGTGTTGAATCATTTACGTGTCATTGGTTTTAATGTAGACGTGGAAAACAAAGGCTGAGGTCAAGGAATGGATTATTTCAAAGGCAAAAGAGAAGATGTGCGTAGTTGTTCAAAGCAAACACGTTGATTATAAGCAAATGGAGATAGTATGCGAGAGAGCGGGGGATAAGGAAGAAAGTCACAAAGGGAAGAACTACAAGTATGAGAAGAAGACGACAAGGGTCTACATGATAGGGTGTAGAATACATCATATTTACTATCTATTGTTTATGCTTTCTTTCTTTATTTTTCTTGTAAATTATGTATTTTACGCTTGTTTTGAGATTTGTAGCTACTTTGGAGTCACACGGAGGAAAAGAAGAAGAAATCACTCTATTTGAGCCAAAAGGGCAAAATTGTCAATTCAAGGGTGAACATTATCTGGAGCCTAGCCAAGTTTAAGGGGCAACCCAATTTGAAGGAGTACTAAATACGGACCAACTGAGGATAAAATTTGGACACTGGCTAGCCCTTATCAAGTGAACACCTATTATAGGCACCCAAGATGGGGTGGCCGCCGTCCTAATGTTTGGCGTTTTAAGTCCTACCCTCATTTAATCCAACCTTACATGAGAGGCGACTTTCTCTCATTCCTCACATTTGATTCTCTGAAGGCGAGAAGAAAGGGCGGACATCGGCTAGAAATTTGGGGAAGAAATCAAGAGCACAGAGAAAGAAATTGTAAAGCTGCTACTGTTGAGATTGAGATTAGGTCTGCTATTACAGGGTTTTGAGCAGAATTTGAGAAAGGGATTTGATGAAATGATTGAGCAGATTTGATGTGAGGTGAAGATGAATTGAATGAAGCAGGGAAGAAGAGATTGAAATTAATGATAGGGTTCGATGTGCTCAATCGAATCAAGGAAAGGAATTCAGAAGAGATGTTGTTCGAATTGGAAGACAAAGAAATTGATAAGGAAGGGTTAAGGTTCATTGTTGATTGAACCGAGATTTGAAGCTCGTGAGATGGAATGAATCTGCTACTTCCATGGTGTTTGTCATGGGTATGAGAATAGCTTCGACTCTCTCGGGTCTTGTTGGTGGTCGTTGGATGAAATCGAGATATCCGGAGAAGTTGTTTGGATAGGAGAAGAAGCGGCAAAGCATTTGGTTTGAATTAAACCAAGAAATGCTGAGAAGAAGAAAAGGGGATCGAGGCTAATACACGTATGGGTTTAGGATGATTGAAGATGGTGGTGCTTGTACCATAGTCGAATCAGATCAGTATTGTTGGTGTTGAATATTAGCGAGGATGAGATCGAGAGATGGGTTAAAGCGTAACCGTTGGTATGGGTAGTGATGCTAGGGTTTGAGTCTTGCTAAGAATTTGAGAAACATGACATCGATCTTTGTTAACGAATGAGAGGAATACTGATGAAGATGGAATCATGAGGATGAGGTCGAGACAAGGTGGTGGTCTTGGTGATAAGTAGATCCACGGTGTTGATATCAATTTGCGATGAGATGATTGGTCATTTGTTGCAAAACTAGATGTATGCTAGGAATTGTCACGGGAATGAAGCGAAGTGAGGCTGAAATCGGCACGGGAAATGTCCTATAAACAAACGGAATGATGTCGTTTTCTCTCGAACGAGTCGACTCGATGAGTCCGATAACGATCCAGACGACTCAACACGGCCCGATTAGACGATGAAGCCGAATGGAAGCTAACTCATCACATGGCTTGACTTTCTTGACTAATCATTGTTGACTGATGGTTTGACCCTTTTGACCGTTAGTCATAACGGTGGATCGACGAATATTCCGTCGAATATACCATTGACGGAGAAATTTTCGGTGTGGCCGACGGTGACGGATTAGGTCAAATTAAAGCCATAATACCAGTTTTTCCAAGCGAGCCAAAAATTCCAGAATTTTCTATGGACTTCTCTCATGGGTGTGAAGACTTGGACTAGGAATTGGATGGATAATTGGGCTCAAATTTGGAAAGAGAAGATGGAAGAGTTGAGAAAGGCTTGGATTTGGAAATTGAATTGCTAAAGGAAAAGGATTCTATTCCTTGGAAGATTTGGAGAATATTGAAGCCTATAAAGAGAAGTTTTCTACACCTCTCTACGCACACCTCTCTACACACACAACACTTGCGTTTTTGCTTGCTTTTGAAAATTCTTCTTTTTAATTATTTGTGTGAACTTGAAAATTCTCCTTTTAATTATTATTTGTGTGAATTTCAAAAAAAATGAGTAGCTAATTTTATTATTGATTGAGGATGAATTCCTAGTTCTTAATATATGATTTGAGTTTTGTTTCAATTCTATCTTGAGATTTTTCACATGATTATCGATTGTTTTTACTAATAGGAATGTTTATTCATTCATGATTGATTGATAGATTATTTAGAGTGCACGCTAAATTGATGTAGTTGCGGGATTTCCCACACTACACCCCTTACTCAATTTTGCTTAATTAATCCATTGTAGGATGTAAGATCAAGAATATTTATTGATTGAATCTATGAAATGTTTACACAGGATAATAGAATTACACTTAGAAATTAAAACACTCTTAAACTTTCTCTCTCCTATTGACTTGCTCCACCATTCCAAAAGATCTCTCCCCCCTTTTACAGACTCATTTACCCCTTTATATAGGGTAATACATAGTGGATGACAGCTAAGCTACCCTTTATTTACGGAATATCTCGCGAAGTGTCTAGATGCACAAACATTCACTCTCGCGACACTTCTTAACCCTCACGGATCTCACGTCTTCTTTATGTTTTGCCCGTCGTTATTCATTGCGTCGTTTATTTTAGCTCCCTGCGACTCCCTCGCGACACCGCTGTTCATTAATCCCGCGAGCCTTGTATGTTGCGATATTATGATCCTACATCCCGCCTCTTTTTTCCTTGAATATTGCTTGACGAGCGATCTTTAAGGAAAAATCTATTGTGGTAGCGATCTTTGACTTTTGTTGATGGAGGAACGAGCAAAAGAATACTTTCCTTGAAAAGTACGTACTTGCCTCTATTCTTTTGTAAAGTTCCGAAGCTTCTTTTGAGTTATATACGAAGTATCGTCTCCTATCTCTCCTCATATTTCTCTGCGAAGGGAAGAGTATCATGAGATTTTTACAATATTGTTGCCGCGATTGCTTATCTTTATCTGTTTCGATTTTGTACTTTACACAGATTTTGATCATTAAAGTCTCTTCTTGACACGTCTCTTTCAACCGCTTATTCTTGACCATTCATGTCTCTTCTCGCATTAAATGACCTCGTTTCTCTCGAGGATCTTTTTCCCTATATATAGTTCTCTTTTCCCTCCTTTTCATCCTTTAGTTTCTCTCTCGCAACTTTTCTTTGACTCTCTCTCCTTCCGCAATTTGCGCTCCGCTCCGCAAATCTTTTCTTCGTCTCTTCTATCGCTGATCCTAATCTTTAACCTCCCATCCATTCCCATACTGATAATGGCTTCCATTAGTCGTGCATACAAAGCTTCTTATGAGGAAGTTCAACAGAAGTTGCTCGAGAAGGGTTTCACTCTATCAACCATTCCCGATCAAGAATCTTCATCTATTCTTTCTGCAAAATTATTTTCTGATCATCAATGTGATGATCAAAAGATTATAGTCTCGCTAGGTCAGCTTCTCGCGGGACTCCCTATTCCTTTGTACAATCCTGAGATGCCTTTATTTTATGAAATCTTGGCCCATGAAAAATTCTCTCGGGCTGTTTATCAATTGAGTGGCGATTGTATTCGCCTAATGCTTGAGTTCGCGAATCGTGGTGCTGGCAAAGGATCTTTATACCCTACTACTGTTAGACACCCCGATTTCGCAGACTTGGAAATAGTTGCTGAGAAGTACACTGTAGAGAACTTTTTTGAGAATTATTCAGTGATAAAGATGAGGAATGCGAAATCTCGCTGGGGCATTCGCCTGAAAAAGAAGGATGATGTTCCTGAGGATAAATTGCTCATGCAAGATATTGACTGGCACCCGGGCAATAATACTACTCCTCGCCACTCCAAAGATGAGAAGTGGTGGGTTGTACCCTTGATTTTAAATGGCCCTTATATCGCGGGCTCGCACGTTCTTCTGCGAATCTCGCAGGTATCATCCTTGGGAATTCAAATGGCCGATAGAGCAAAAGAGGTATGTTTTCTACTTCAAATCTTGCTTTCGCAATTTTCTTTTTATATTTGCTGAGTTTGTGAAATCTTTCAGATCTCCAAATTGAGAAGAAAATACAAGGATAATCCATTGGAGAGTACCCCGACGATACTTCGATCACACGGATGAAGTAAGAAACATTTCCTTTGTTATTTGAAACAATATTGTTGCCTCTGTTTCTTATCTTTAACCGTATGCTAAGGTTGGAGTTGAAGAAGCTTTAGCCGCAAGACTAAAGGTAAAGGCAAACTGTCATTCGCAAGGGTAAATCTTCTCGCTCCATTAACTAAGAAGCTTAAAGATTCAATCTTCTTCTCGCCTTAACTCAAGCTCCGAATCTTCTGATGAGGATAACCATGATTCGAATCTCTCTCTCGCTAAAGAGATTCCGTTGGCCGGCTCTCCTATGGATCGGTTATTTAGCATCTTCTCAGACTCTTTTCAAGGAATGGGAGATGCTCCCCAGCTTCCCTTGCGGTACTCTCGCAAACGTGTGTAATCCGCTTTACTAGAGGGCAATGATTCTTTCAATGGAGCTCTAGAATCGTGTCTCTCGACTTCTTGAATGCACTTGGGTCTTTGGTATGTATGCGGTCACATTTCCCCGTTAATTTTAAATTTTTAAATATATATGTATCCTTTGTTTTTCTGTTTTCTTTCATAGGTTGGAAAAACTTCCTTTGTAGTTGCCTCGGACCTTGAGAGAAGACGCAACAACCTTGAAAAGAGAAATTTACAATTGAACAAGAAAAACCCAAGAGCTGGAAGTCAAGCCGCGTCATCTCGCGATAAGATTCAAAAATTAGAAGCGACCTAGTCTCCCAAAAGGAGAGAGTATCTACTCTTCGAACTCAAATCAAGAACTTTATGGTATAATGATTTTCGATTCTCAAATCTTTTTCATGTTATCCTTTACTTTTCTTTGTCTGACTATTATTCTCGCAGACGTGTATAATCTCTCCGAGGAATCCATTCTTCTTCATTCATTTCCCGAACCTATGGATAATGATCTTCTTCTCGCTCACCTCAATCAATCTCTAAGTAGTTCCTCAAATAAAACTAACCTTCTTTCATTAAAAGACCTTCAATCCAAATATCATCTCTTGGAGATCGAACACAGATCTAGCTTAAATTTAACTAATCGCTTTAAAACGAATGTACCTTGATTCCGAGGAGAAAATCAAGACTTTAAGGAAGAAAATTAGTGATCTCATAGATGAGAATGATCGCATTACTAACAAGAGGTGCACAGGCATTAGCAGAATTCCATAAATCTCTCCTTGGTGTGCAAGTTGAGCGAGATGAACTCCTTCATCGAATACCATACTTAAAAATGAGAAGAGCAAGTTCGTTCTCTTCTTGTTATTAATAGTGATGATGAATTCACTGGCCGCGAAAGTTTTAGATAATGCCGGGAATAACCTAGGTGTTGATGTTAGTCTTCATGCCGAGCATACCTCCTTGATTAAGGATATGATATACGATAGAGAAGGTTATTTATTATACCTTTTCGCTTCTTACTTTTGTAGTATTTCTTGTAAATTATTAACCCGTTGTTGCTTATTTAATCCGAAAAGAGGCTTCGAGATCGAATTAGAGAACTTGAATCACGAAAAGGAACAACTCGCCAGGAATTTTCAAGCGAGAATGGAAGAACTCAAAGCGAAAAGAAAAAATTCGCCAAGAGTCTCTCCCTTCGTAATAACAAGTATTCCAAGTTGAAGAAACAATTTGAAACAACAAAGTGGAGAACTTTAATAATGATGTGTTCGTTTTCGCAATGGAGCCATGGAGTATGTTTGTAAGGACCACAATATCCCTCTCGCATTCATATCCTCGGCTTCTGAAAAGGTTCCGAGAATCCTGTCTCGGACGTTTCGATAGTGAGGTTTGGCGAAGAAGAAAATTTCAGCGATGAGAATAATAGAGCAAGAATCGAGATAAAGAAGAAGAATCACCAAAGAAATAATTCCTTTTGTTATCTTTTTTCTCGTAATATCTGTACATTTTTGTATCTTTATCATAGTGTATTTCCTGGATTCAATCTTCACTCCCCTTTTTTGGTAGTTTTTCCTTGTAATATAATTGGCTAACATTATTGATGTATAACTCTTTCATTAGAAGATGAATAACAATATTCCATCTTTTCCATTCCCATACTTGCCTCTGTTATTTATCTTCAGATGGAAGAGTGTAGTTGTCCTCATGTATGTGGTTGAATAATAATTTTATTGTTGCGACGAGGTCGCAGGTATCTTCATAAATCAAGAATTCTACTTGCCTTGCCTTATCTTCATAAACGTATTTTATCTCTTCTCATTGCGACAAGGTCGCAGGCCGCCTTTACATTTTCATGCAGAGGCCCATTGACCCTGCCTTATCATTTTTGTGTGGTCTTCCGAGTTAGACCTCCCTAATTAGAGGTCTTCCCCTGCCACCTTCATTGCGACAAAATCGCAGGACGTCTTTACACTTGCATGTAAAGACCCATTGATCTTGCCTTATCATTTTCCAAGTATTTTTGCCTCTGCAGGATGTTTTAGTTGCGACAATATGACAGGCCTAGATATCCTTGCGGACATAAAGCCCCATGACATTGCCGTCGTGCGACGAAATCGCAGGACGTCCGTACACTTTCGTGCAAAGACCCATTGATCTCGCCTTACCCTCGCATTAGTATTATTGCCTCTGCAGGATTATTGCACAAATATGACGAGCCTAAATTTTCTTGCGAAAACATAGCCTTATGACATTTGCGTCTGTTTTGACACCCCCCCTAATGGAGAGCGTCGCCCTTATCATCTCCCCGGTTGCCCCTTCAAGGAGGCGAAACATCGGCCATACAAGACTAGCTCCTCCCATCCGGTCTTAACAACAACCGATTGTTTGCAGCCTCTTATCCCTTATACCTATAGGGTTTGTGGTTACAAGGCTGCACCCTAAGTGGAGTTTTCTTCGGGCGAGTGCAACGCATGCCAAGACTTGCCAAGAATGGCCAGGGTAGGTTCATCCATCCCGGGCACTCTGGCTCAACCGTGTACCTCGGCGCCTTGAGCATACACTGACTCCTTGGAAGAGACCCTCGGTCGCCCAACCAGGGTATAACCTACATATATAGTTGGGAATCCAAGGTATCTCCCGGATAGGCTTTCATGGGCCCCAAATTTTCATGACTCGAGCTTCGGGAGCGGTGTAACCTTCCCCCTGAGCCATGTCGAGAGATACCCCCTTATATGACGCACTTTAGGTCTTACATTTGCCTCTTACGAAATGTTATTCGCGAACTAGGGTGTACGCCATAAAGGTTCGTCCCATTCATTTACTCATTCATATTTGTTAAATCATTCAATCATTCATGTTTCATTATTTGTTGATATTTGTTTACGAAGTATTCGCATAGTTCTGTTTCGTTTGTTGTATCTCACTTTTCTTTCTTAATCGAATTCTCATTTACTTTTCTTGCGAGATTCTCGCACATCATTACTTCAGCTGCTACTTTGCATCCTGCTTTTATTGATTATTCACTTCTTATGCCTTTTGTTCCTCATATCTTTTGCTTCTTTATCATAATATTGGCCTGTCTCCAGGCATTCACCTCGCGAGATATGTTCAGTCCTTACTTCTATAGCATCTACCATTAGTTTTTCCTTTCTCTGTTCATTTCTCACATGTTGCTTCCAACCCTTTCTTTTGGCATTTCTTTCTTGTGACTTTCTATATCGACCTCATGACACCGTTGCGAACTCCTTCCAATCTCCCCTGTATAATACCAATGCCGTTTGGATGTGGAAATTTTATACATTGATGGTATGTTGACGCGACCCCAAGATTTCATGAAGCCATGGCCTCCCAATCAATGCATTATACGGGGATTCCACGTCAACCACACGAGAATAAAACATCGATTTGACAATCCTTGTAGAGGTATTCTCATATGAACCTCTCCTTTTGGCTTGTTTGCGGTGCCATTAAAGCCATATATCTTGTATGTTGAGGGGATCAAATCCTCATCCTTTCCTCCCATCGTCTTATAAGTATGGTAAAAAGAATATTCACCGAACTTAGGTATCGATTAGGATTCGGTTGATCGCCCAACAAGCTTCTCGCTTCATCATCTTCTCCATCAATCGGTTTTGGGTTAATCTCTAGTTTCACAACCAACGGGCTATCATGTGTTTCTCTTCCTTTTGGCACTTCATCCGCAGAGAAAGAAATAGTCTTCATCTCGCCACTTTTCTAATCGCGTCGTTCTCTTGGACTCATTATTTCTTTATCATTAGCATCTCTCGCAAAGACTCTACCGAGCACATTGTCATGAAAATCTTCAATGGTGCGATAGAGTGGACGATAGAGTTGCAATTGATTTTTAGCTTTTGTCCCGATTTCTATCACAAATGTTTCCTTTCCTTTTGTTGACACTGTTCTGTGCATCTCTGGTACTTGCCTCTATTCTTTTGCGAAGTTCCGAAGCTTTGAGAAGTATATATGAAGTATCGTTTCTTGAATTATGCGAAGTATGAAGTATCCTTGAAGAAGTATATGAAGTACTTAATCCTCGAAATATATATAAGAAGTATGAAGTATCCTTTGAGAAGTATAAGAAGTACTTAATCCTCTAAATATAAGAAGTATTGCGAATCCATCATGCGAAACTCTCGCTCCATGTTCTTTGCCTCATGCTATCTTTGTAATGCAAATAAAAATTTAGATTAGTATTCAACATTTCTTTTATCAAAGATATTTATTTAATTTCAAGTTCAAATCATTTTTCTTTGTTTTGATTTCCTTTGTATAACTCATTTCATTTCATCCGATAAAACATCCTTCATGGAAATGATCCTAATAGGTACCCCCTTATATGACGCACTTTAGGTACATTGCCTCTTGCGAAATCATAGGGTAAATTCGCGAACTAGGGTGTACGCCATAAAGGTTTGCCCGCTACTACTCTCCATGTTGGATATCATTCTCATTTGAAACAAAGCAAGTATTTAAGGGAAATATATAAATTGATCTTTGCGAGATATTGTTCTCGGTTTCTCTTGCAATATCTGCGAGATTTTTCACGAATTATTGTAATCTTGAAATCTTTGTAGTTCTGCGATTATCTCGCCTTTTGTAAATCAAATCAAAAATCTTTTATTTTTTGTAAGTAAAATGTTTAAGGAAAGTGGTACTTAGCTTTTGTGGTTTGTTGTTGTCAATCTCGCGCAGCAAAAAGAAATGTGAGAGTGAGACTTGAACCCTTGACTCGCTTCTTGCGTATTCTCGCAAAGATACCAACTGTTCTAACCCTCTCTTGCGAAATTAATTTGCGAGATAATCATCAACTTTCTTCTTTGCGAGATAAGCAATGTGCGTGCGAAATTTCGCATAACAAAAATAAATGTGCGAGAGCAAGAATTGATCTGCGACCTCCTGCTTGCATTCATGCCTCGACCAAACCGTGCTAGCCACCGCCTCTGCGAAGTGTTTCGCGAAATAATCACTTACTTTCTTCTTGCGAGATCATTGCGAAAAGTCCATGCGAAAAATACATGTTTGTTGGGATTTGAACTCGCGACCATGAACTCACTAACTTCGCAGGTGACCAACTGTGCTGCCTCTTGCTTGCGAGATAATGAAACAACCTTGCGAAATTATCCATTTCTTCCCTTCTTTGCGAAGCAAAATTCTTGCGAGGAAGGAGATTCGAACCCTTGACCTTAAGCTCCTCTTGTTCGCTTCGTGACCAATTGTGCTACTCCTCCTGTGCGAAAGGATTGCGAGAATGCTAATACATGACTTATATTCACCCTTTGATATTCAAGGAAAAAGATGACAAAAATTCTTCGCGAAGGGTAAGACTCGAACTCGCGACCTTATGTTTATACTCTTCGCCGGTGACCAATTGTGCTAGCCTGCTTTGTTTGTGAAAGAAACACACAATACTATAACTTTATTCACTTCTTCGCTCTCGGAAGTTCAAAAATATGTAAAAGGTGGGATTGAACTCGCAACCCCAAGCTTATTCTCTTCGCGAATGACCATCTGGGCTACTTGCTTTGCTTCATGAAGGAAACACACAATGCTATAGCTTTATTCCATTTTTTCCCCTCTTGAAAGTTCAAAAATATTTGAAAAAATATGACTGTGGCGAGATTTGATCCTGCGACATCAAGCTTCTTCGCTCCAACTCAAACCATCTGTGCGAGCTTCCTTTTGTGATAAAAATCACATGCGTTTTGTTCTTATCCTTTTCTTCATTCTTCCTTTATTTCCTTCAACAATTTGCCTTTTTCTTTTTCTCCTGAATATGAAACCTTCCATTAAAAAATTAGCTTTCTTCCTTGAATTTTATCACATCAAACCCCTTTTTTTTTATGTTCTTGAATTGTTGACGGTATTTTCTCCCTGAAAGTGTGATTTCTTCCATAAAACTTCCATTTTTGAACATAAATTTTATAGATCTAAATAAAAAGTATGAACATTAACTACTTTTCATGAAAATTTCTCTTAAAGTTTATAGATCCAATTGAATTCATCACCAACAAAATAGTAGTTTTTTCTAAACTTTCTTGAACCAACAAGATTAGGTCCTGTTTCTAGCGCATATGTAGTTGCGGGATTTCCCACACTACACCCCTTACTCAATTTTGCTTAATTAATCCATTGTAGGATGTAAGATCAAGAATATTTATTGATTGAATCTATGAAATGTTTACACAGGATAATAGAATTACACTTAGAAATTAAAACACTCTTAAACTTTCTCTCTCCTATTGACTTGCTCCACCATTCCAAAAGATCCCCCCCTTTTACAGACTCATTTACCCCTTTATATAGGGTAATACATAGTGGATGACAGCTAAGCTACCCTTTATTTTCGGGAATGTCTCGCGAAGTGTCGTAGATGCACAAACATTCACTCTCGCGACACTTCTTAACCCTCGCCAGATCTCACGTCTTCTTTATGTTTTGCCTGTCGTTATTCATTGCGTCGTTTATTTTAGCTCCCTGCGACTCCCTCGCGACACCGTCGTTCATTAATCCCGCGAGCCTTGTATGTTGCGATATTATGATCCTACATCTTGCCTCTTTTTCCTTGAATATTGCTTGACGAGCGATCTTTAAGGAAAAATCTATTGTGGTAGCGATCTTTGACTTTTGTTGATGGAGGAACGAGCAAAAGAATACTTTCCTTGAAAAGTACGTACTTGCCTCTATTCTTTTGTAAAGTTCCGAAGCTTCTTTGAGTTATATCTAAGTATCGTCTCCTATCTCTCCTCATATTTCTCCTGCGAAGGGAAGAGTATCATGAGATTTTTACAATATTGTTGCCGCGACTGCTTATCTTTATCTGTTTCAGTTTTGTACTTTTACACGGATTTTGATCATTAAAGTCTCTTCTTGACACGTCTCTTTCAACCGCTTATTCTTGACCATTCATGTCTCTTCTCGCATTAAATGACCTCGTTTCTCTCGAGGATCTTTTTTCCCTATATATAGTTCTCTTTTCCCCTCCTTTTCATCCTTTAGTTTCTCTCTGCAACTTTTCTTTGACTCTCTCTCCTTCCGCAATTTGCGCTCCTGCTACTGCAAATCTTTTCTTCGTCTCTTCTATCGCTGATCCTAATCTTTAACCTCCCATCCATTCCCATGCGATAATGGCTTCCATTAGTCGTGCATACAAAGCTTCTTTGGAGGAAGTTCGACGAGAAGTTGCTCGAGAAGGGTTTCACTCTATCAACCATTCCCGATCAAGAATCTTCATCTATTCTTTCTGCCAAAGTTATTTTACGATCATCAATGTGATGATCAAAAGATTATAGTCTCGCTAGGTCGGCTTCGCGCGGGACTCCCCTATTCCTTTGTACAATCCCGAGATGCCTTTATTTTATGAAATCTTGGCCCATGAAAAATTCTCTCGGGCTGTTTATCAATTGAGTGGCGATTGTATTCGCCTAATGCTTGAGTTCGCGAATCGTGGTCTTTGGCAAAGGATCTTTATACCCTACTCTTGTTAGACACCCAGATTTATGAGACTTGGAAATAGTTCTTTGAGAAGTACTTGTAGAGAACTTTTTTGAGAATTATTGGTGATAAAGATGAGGAATGCGAAATCTCGGCTGGGGCATTCGCACTGAAAAAGAAGGATGATGTTCCCGAGGATAAATTGCTCATGCAAGATATTGGTAGCACTCGGGCAATAATACTACTCCTCGCCACTCCAAAGATGAGAAGTGGTGGGTTGTACCCTTGATTTTAAATGGCCCTTATATCGCGGGCTCGCACGTTCTTCCTGCGAATCTCGCAGGGTATCATCCTTGGGAATTCAAATGGCCTGATAGAGCAAAAGAGGTATGTTTTCTACTTCAAATCTTGCTTTCGCAATTTTCTTTTTATATTTCTTTGAGTTTGTGAAATCTTTCGGATCTCCAAATTGAGAAGAAAATACAAGGATAATCCATTGGAGAGTACCACGACGATACTTCGATCGCTTACGGATGAAGTAAGAAACATTTCCTTTGTTATTTGAAACAATATTGTTGCCTCTGTTTCTTATCTTTAACCGTATGCGAAGGTTGGAGTTGAAGAAGCTTTAGCGAAGACTAAAGGTAAAGGCAAACTGTCATTCGCAAGGGTAAATCTTCCGCTCCATTAACTAAGAAGCGAAAGATTCAATCTTCTTCTCGCCTTAACTCAAGCTCCGAATCTTCGGATGAGGATAACCATGATTCGAATCTCTCTCTCGCTAAAGAGATTCGTTGGTTGGCTCTCCTATGGATCGGTTATTTAGCATCTTCTCGAGACTCTTTTCAAGGAATGGGAGATGCTCCCCTAGCTTCCCTTTGCGGTACTCGCAAACGTGTGTAATCTTTGCTTTACTAGAGGGCAATGATTCTTTCAATGGAGCCTCTAGAATCGTGTCTCCCGACTTCTTGAATGCACTTGGGTCTTTGGTATGTATGCGATCACATTTCCCTGTTAATTTTAAATTTTTAAATATATATGTATTAACTTGTTTTTTGTTTTCTTTCATAGGTTGGAAAAACTTCCTTTGTAGTTGCCTCAGACCTTGAGAGAAGACGCAACAACCTTGAAAAGAGAAATTTACAATTGAACAAGAAAACCCAATTTTGGAAGGTCGAAGCGCGTCATCTCGCGATAAGATTCAAAAAATTAGAAGCGACCTAGTCTCCCAAAAGGAGAGAGTATCTACTCTTGAACTCAAATCAAGCAACTTTATGGTATAATGATTTTCGATTCTCAAATCTTTTTCATGTTATCCTTTACTTTTCTTTGTCGACTATTATTCTCATGAGACGTGTATAATCTCTCAGAGGAATCCATTCTTCTTCATTCATTTCCCGAACCTATGGATAATGATCTTCTTCTCGCTCACCTCAATCAATCTCTAAGTAGTTCCTCAAATAAAACTAACCTTCTTTCATTAAAAGACCTTCAATCCAAATATCATCTCTTGGAGATCGAACACAGATCTAGCTTAAATTTAACTAATCGCTTTAAATGAATGTACCTTGATTCCGAGGAGAAAATCAAGACTTTAAGGAAGAAAATTAGTGATCTCATAGATGAGAATGATCGCATTACTTGAGAGGTGCACGGGCATTAGCGAGAATTCCATAAATCTCTCCTTGGTGTGCAAGTTGAGCGAGATGAACTCCTTCATCAGAATACCATACTTAAGCAGCGAGAAGAGCAAGTTCGTTCTCTTCTTGTTATTAATAGTGATGATGAATTCGCCTGGGCTGCGAAAGTTTTAGATAATGCGAGGAATAACCTAGGTGTTGATGTTAGTCTTCATCTTTGAGCATACCTCCTTGATTAAGGATATGATATCGATAGAGAAGGTTATTTATTATACCTTTCTTGCTTCTTACTTTTGTAGTATTTCTTGTAAATTATTAACTTTTGTTGTTGCTTATTTGCGAGAATCCGAGAAGAGGCTTGGATCGGGAATTAGAGAACTTGAATCGAAAAGGAACAACTCGCCGGGAATTTCCCAGCGAGAATGGAAGAACTAAAGCGAAAAAAACATTTCGCCAAGAGTCTCTCCTTCGTAATAACAAGTATTCCAAGTTGAAGAAACAATTTGAAACAAGGTGGAGAACTTTAATAATGATCTTTGTTCGTTTTCGCAATGGAGCCATGGAGTATGTTTGTAAGGACCACAATATCCCTCTGCATTCATATCCTCGGCTTCTTGAAAAGGTTCTGAGAATCTTTTTGTCTCTCGGACGTTTCGATAGTGAGGCTGGCGAAGAAGAAAATTCTGGCGATGAGAATAATAGAACTGAAGAATCAGATAAAGAAGAAGAATCACCAAAGAAATAATTCCTTTTGTTATCTTTTTCTGCCTGTAATATCTGTACATTTTTGTATCTTTATCATAGTGTATTTCCTGGATTCAATCTTCACTCCCTTTTTTTTTTGGTAGTTTTTCCTTGTAATATAATTGGCTAACATTATTGATGTATAACTCTTTCATTAGAAGATGAATAACAATATTCCATCTTTTCCATTCCCATACTTGCCTCTGTTATTTATCTTCAGATGGAAGAGTGTAGTTGTCCTCATGTATGTGGTTGAATAATAATTTTATTGTTGCGACGAGGTCGCAGGTATCTTCATAAATCAAGAATTCTACTTGCCTTGCCTTATCTTCATAAACGTATTTTATCTCTTCTCATTGCGACAAGGTCGCAGGCCGCCTTTACATTTTCATGCAGAGGCCCATTGACCCTGCCTTATCATTTTTGTGTGGTCTTCCGAGTTAGACCTCCCTAATTAGAGGTCTTCCCCTGCCACCTTCATTGCGACAAAATCGCAGGACGTCTTTACACTTGCATGTAAAGACCCATTGATCTTGCCTTATCATTTTCCAAGTATTTTTGCCTCTGCAGGATGTTTTAGTTGCAACAATATGACAGGCCTAGATATCCTTGCGGACATAAAGCCCCATGACATTGCCGTCGTGCGACAAATCGCAGGACGTCTCGTACAGACTCGTGCAAAGACCCATTGATCTCGCCTTACCCTCGCGTTAGTATTATTGCCTCTGCAGGATTATTGCACAAATATGACGAGCCTAAATTTTCTTGCGAAAACATAGCCTTATGACATTTGCGTCTGTTTTGACACCCCCTAATGGAGAGCGTCGCCCTTATCATCTCCCGGTTGCCCCTTCAAGGAGGCGAAACATCGGCCATACAAGACTAGCTCCTCCCATCCGGTCTTAACAACAACCGGTTGTTTTCGTGACCTCTTATCCCTTATACCTATAGGGTTTGTGGTTACAAGGCTGCACCCTAAGTGGAGTTTTCTTCGAGCGAGTGCAACGCATGCCAAGACTTGCCAAGAATGGCCGGGGTAGGTTCATCCATCCGGGCACTCGGCTCAACCAGTGTACCTCGGCGCCTTGAGCATACACCGACTCCTTGGAAGAGACCCTCGGTCGCCCAACCGGTATAACCTACATATATAGTTGGGAATCCAGGGTATCTCCCGGATAGGCTTTCATGGGCCCCAAATTTTCATGACTCAGGCTTCAGGAGCGGTGTAACCTTCCCCCTGAGCCATGTCGGGAGATACCCCCTTATATGACGCACTTTAGGTCTTACATTTGCCTCTTACGAAATGTTATTCGCGAACTAGGGTGTACGCCATAAAGGTTCGTCCCATTCCTTTACTCATTCATATTTGTTAAATCATTCAATCATTCATGTTTCATTATTTGTTGATATTTGTTTTACGAAGTATTCGCATAGTTCTGTTTCGTTTGTTGTATTTCACTTTTCTTTCTTAATCGAATTCTCATTTACTCTTTCTTTGCGAGATTCTACACATCATTACTTAATTTGCTACTTTGCATCCTGCTTTTATTGATTATTCACTTCTTATGCCTTTTGTTCCTCATATCTTTTGCTTCTTTATCATAATATTGGCCTGTCTCCAGGAATTCACCTCGCGAGATATGTTCAGTCCTTACTTCTATAGCATCTACCATTAGTTTTTCCTTTCTCTGTTCATTTCTCACATGTTGCTTCCAACCCTTTCTTTTGGCATTTCTTTCTTCGACTTTCTATATCGACCTCATGACACTGTTGCGACTCCTTCCAATCTCCCTGTATAATACCAATGCCATTTGGATGTGGAAATTTTATACATTGATGGTATGTTGACGCGACCCCCAAGATTTCATGAAGCCATGGCCTCCCAATCAGTGCATTATACGGGGATTCCACGTCAACCACACGAGAATAAAACATCGGTTGACAATCCTTGTAGAGGTATTCTCATATGAACCTCTCCTTTTGGCTTGTTTGCAGTGCCATTAAAGCCATATATCTTGTATGTTGAGGGGATCAAATCCTCATCCTTTCCTCCCATCGTCTTATAAGTATGGTAAAAAAGAATATTCACTTAGAACTTAGGTATCGATTAGGATTCGGTTGATCGCCCGACAAGCTTCGCTTCATCATCTTCTCCATCAACTGGTTTTGGGTTAATCTCTAGTTTCACAACCAATGGGCTATCATGTGTTTCTCTTCCTTTTGGCACTTCATCTGCGAGAGAAAGAAATAGTCTTCATCTGCCACTTTTCTAACTTTGTCGTTCTCGCTTGAGACTCATTATTTCTTTATCATTAGCATCTCTCGCAAAGACTCTCGAGCACATTGTCATGAAAATCTTCAATGGTGCGATAGGAGTGGACGATAGAGTTGCGATTCAGATTTTTAGCTTTTGTCCCGATTTCTATCACAAATGTTTCCTTTCCTTTTGTTGACAACATTTCTGTGCATCTACGGTACTTGCCTCTATTCTTTTGCGAAGTTCGAAGCTTTGAGAAGTATATATGAAGTATCGTTTCTTGAATTATCGAAGTATGAAGTATCCTTGAAGAAGTATATGAAGTACTTAATCCTCGAAATATATATAAGAAGTATGAAGTATCCTTTGAGAAGTATAAGAAGTACTTAATCCTCTAAATATAAGAAGTATTGCGAATCCATCATGCGAAACTCTCGCTCCATGTTCTTTGCCTCATGCTATGCTGTAATGCAAATAAAAATTTAGATTAGTATTCAACATTTCTTTTATCAAAGATATTTATTTAATTTCAAGTTCAAATCATTTTTCTTTGTTTTGATTTCCTTTGTATAACTCATTTCATTTCATCCGATAAAACATCCTTCATGGAAATGATCCTAATAGGTACCCCCTTATATGACGCACTTTAGGTACATTGCCTCTTGCGAAATCATAGGGTAAATTCGCGAACTAGGGTGTACGCCATAAAGGTTTGCCCGCTACTACTCTCCATGTTGGATATCATTCTCATTTGAAACAAAGCAAGTATTTAAGGGAAATATATAAATTGATCTTTGCGAGATATTGTTCTCGGTTTCTCTTGCAATATCTGCGAGATTTTTCACGAATTATTGTAATCTTGAAATCTTTGTAGTTCTGCGATTATCTCGCCTTTTGTAAATCAAATCAAAAATCTTTTATTTTTTGTAAGTAAAATGTTTAAGGAAAGTGGTACTTAGCTTTTGTGGTTTGTTGTTGTCAATCTCGCGCAGCAAAAGAAATGTGAGAAGTGAGACTTGAACCCTTGACCGCTTCTTTGCGTATTCTCGTGAGCATACCAAGCTGTTCTAACCCTCTCTTGCGAAATTAATTTGCGAGATAATCATCAACTTTCTTCTTTGCGAGATAAGCAATGTCTCTGTGCGAAATTTCGCATAACAAAAATAAATGTGCGAGAGCAAGAATTGATCCTGCGACCTCCGCTTGCATTCATGCCTCCCGACCAACTGTGCTAGCCCTGCCTCTGCGAAGTGTTTTCGCGAAATAATCACTTACTTTCTTCTTGCGAGATACTGTTGCGAAAAGTCCATGCGAAAAATACATGTTTGTTGGGATTTGAACTCGCGACCATGAACTCACTAACCCGCAGGTGACCAACTGTGCTGCCTCTTGCTTGCGAGATAATGAAACAACCTTGCGAAATTATCCATTTCTTCCCTTCTTTGCGAAGCAAAAAATTCTTTGCGAGGAAGGAGATTCGAACCCTTGACCTTAAGCTCCTCTTGTTCGCTCGTGACCAATTGTGCTACTCCTCCTGTGCGAAAGGATTGCAGAATGCTAATACATGACTTATATTCACCCTTTGATATTCAAGGAAAAAGATGACAAAAATTCTTCGAAGGGTAAGACTCGAACTCGCGACCTTATGTTTATACTCTTCGCCGGTGACCAATTGTGCATTCTTTGTTTGTGAAAGAAACACACAATACTATAACTTTATTCACTTCTTCGCTCTCGGAAGTTCAAAAATATGTAAAAGGTGGGATTCGAACTCGCAACCCCAAGCTTATTCTCTTCGCGAATGACCATCTGGGCTACAGGCTGCTTGCAGAAGGAAACACACAATGCTATAGCTTTATTCCATTTTTTCCCCTCTTGAAAGTTCAAAAATATTTGAAAAAATATGATTGTGGCGAGATTTGATCCTGCGACATCAAGCTTCTTCGCTCCAACTCAAACCATCTCATGTGCGAGCTTCCTTTTGTGATAAAAATCACGGCGTTTTGTTCTTATCCTTTTCTTCGTTCTTCCTTAATTTCCTTCAACAATTTTCCTCTTTTCTTTTTCTCCGAATATGAAATCTTCCATTAAAAAATTAGCTTTCTTCCTTGAATTTTATCACATCAAACCCCTTTTTTTTATGTTCTTGAATTGTTGACGGTATTTTCTCCCCGAAAGTGTGATTTCTTCCATAAAACTTCCATTTTTGAACATAAATTTTATAGATCTAAATAAAAAGTATGAACAGTAATTACTTTTCATGGAAATTTCTCTTAAAGTTTATAGATCCAATTGAATTCATCACCAACAGTAGCCGTTTTTTCTAAACTTTCTTGAACCAACAAGATTAGGTCCCTGTTTCTAGCGCATATGTAGTTGCGGGATTTCCCACACTACACCCCTTACTCAATTTTGCTTAATTAATCCATTGTAGGATGTAAGATCAAGAATATTTATTGATTGAATCTATGAAATGTTTACACAGGATAATAGAATTACACTTAGAAATTAAAACACTCTTAAACTTTCTCTCTCCTATTGACTTGCTCCACAATTCCAAAAGATCTCTCCCCCTTTTAGACTCATTTACCCCTTTATATAGGGTAATACATAGTGGATGACAGCTAAGCTACCCTTTATTTTCGGGAATGTCTCGCGAAGTGTCGTAGATGCACAAACATTCACTCTCGCGACACTTCTTAACCCTCGCGGATCTCACGTCTTCTTTATGTTTTGCACATCGTTATTCATTGCGTCGTTTATTTTAGCTCCTGCGACTCCCTCGCGACACCGTCGTTCATTAATCCCGCGAGCCTTGTATGTTGCGATATTATGATCCTACAATTGATTTGTTAATTTGATCTAAAGCTAGTGAAAGTTAGGAGATAAGTAATCGTTTCTTGACTCTTTACATAAGTAGCAAACACGAGACCTTGCGGAGGGATTCCGTGGAGCAATTGTGTGTGAAAACAACGTTAGCAAGTAGACCTTGATCTAAGAGTCTAACTACTAATATTGACCTAATAAGTTCATAAATCTTAATGCGTTTATTTAAATTACATCTAGAGTGATCTACTACTAGGTGATTTGGTAAATAGAATCCAGTGAGTCGAGAACTTCCGTATCCGGTGATACAAGGGATTTAGGGGTTTAGCAGATCGATCTAGCTTTACCTACGGTTGGTGATAATTTGTGACTAATAACAAGTAGAAAAGGACATAACTTGATTCATTGTTTTGCAACGAAGAATGATTCCTTGATCTTATCTCTCTTATTACTTTCAACTTTCGATTTTAATTGCTTTGTTTATTTTCTTTTGCTTTTTACACCCCTTTCGTGACAATTTTTACAACTAGAATCTCTTGCTCCTCGTGGGAACGAACTTGACTTCCATTATATTATTTTTAATTGAGTGGAAATAAAATATTAATTTGATTGCACCTACGACACGCATCAAATTTTGGCGGCCGATTCTTAGGGGAGCGATGACGATTTTAGTTATTTTTATTTTTCTTTTTGCTTTATTCTTGCTTTGTTGGATTCTATTTCGTATCTAACTTAAGTTCTTGAGAATCTTATTTCAGGTACCAGTTTTCCATGTATGGTGGACAAGAGAAAGCATATTACAACAATCAATACGGTTTTCAACCTCAACATTATGGCAACTTCCAACCATCCTTAGGATACGGACTTTATGGATATTCTCATACATATCAACAACCTTATGACGGGTATGTAAGTGAACAATCACTAGGAGGGGAGGATAGTTATGCTTCTAAATCTATGTGTGATCTCCTTGGTGCAAGGCAACCTAGTTTGAGAGAACTTGAGAGAAGGTTCTATCAATTGATCGATGAAGGCATAGCATCAGATGAAGAAATTCTTGAAGCTAAAAGAACTTTAAGAATAGAGCGTGAAAAACGTTATTATATGGGTTACGATGATGATTTTGAACCTTATGAAAATTATTGTAACAAGGATAAAGTTATTCCAACTCCGGATCATAATAACGATCCTTCGCCTATTCAAAAGGAGGAGATTGGGTGTGACTTACCTATTGTTAAACGGTATAACACCCTCACAAGAAGATCTTACAATTTATACCGACGAAGGCGAGAATCATTTTAGTGAATGACCGATTAGATGATGAGAATGTTGAAGAGATGATGCTAGAGGATGAAACTAAATTGATTGATTTTGTGGAAGACCCAATTGAACTTGCCAATGATTATAATGATGCCGAGACTTTGGTTAAGGTAGAAAATGACGAAGAATGGTTGCAAGGTTTAATAGAGGACCACGATATACAAGAGGTAAGTAATTCACTTGAATTTTTAAGGATGAAGAGGATTCTATAATACAAGAGATTGTGCAAGGTTTGTCTAACCCTTTGCCTATTGATTCTTCTCCTTTACCTCTTATTGGTTTGAATGTATGTGCTTGAAAGTATTTTTTGATGATTTTGTTTCTAGATATCCACCATTGGAAACACTTGATGCTAACACTATGCGGAGTTTGTCAAGAGGAATACATGGAAGTTCCCAAATTCTATGTTCTTTATACACTTCGAGTGTGGACGAGAATAAGTGTGGGGGAAATTTCTATCGAGCGATAACATCATTATTATTTTCTTGTGCTAACATTTGTATGGAGTTATTGTTTGCAAAACAGGTATTATGGGTGGATCCCCAAATTTTACGATTGTTAGTATATGGTCTAATGTATCTTGCAAGAGCTAAGTCGGGCCGTCGACTTTAAAACAAGCGCTTAATGGGAGGCAACCCATAGGTTTTGTATTTCTTATCCATTTGCTTTTTGTTATTTCTTTTTCTTGTTCCATATCATGTTAAAATTTCCCACCTTGACTTTACTAGGAGGATTCAATTACATTGAGGACAATGTAAGGTTTAAGTGTGGGGGAGTGGTTAAGCATGTATTTTAAAACAAAAAAAAAATTTAAAATTTAAAAAAAAAAAAAAAGTTTTACTTAAAACCTTCAACTTTTAGAGATTTTAGAGTCACTAGCATACTTCTAGGTATGTTTACATAGAGATTTTGACCGACATAATTGAACTTGGAAATGTTAGAGAACTACATTCGGATTTCTTGCTTGTTAGAGTGTTAAATAATGGATTTAATCATGCCGGTGATGCGAATTTGGTGCATGGAGAAATGCGTTATTAGAGTTGCTGATCAATCATTAGTGGAGACTACCGTATTCATATCATGTGAGGCACCGACCAGAAATTTTCCGTCTACTAAAGAGCTTTCTTTTGAGTGTGTGTCACCGTACGTAAATTCCAGGTAGAATGGTGAGCTACCCAACCTCCCACCAATAGAAGCACTACTCTTTGATCTCTTGAGTGCTAATTTTGTCAATCATGAGGGTGACGTTTATAGATGAAAGCCTCCTTCTTGTAGTTCGATTTGCAGTTAGCACCATTCTCTCTTCACAACAACGGATCCATAGAAACACCATCATCATCAACAAGGAGCGACATCAAAATCTACAAGGAAAGTTGGAAAAGTTTATGGTTTACAAGCAACGGAATGAGAAAAAGAGCAAATTTCAAACTCAAGTAAAGCAACATACAAATGAGCGGATTTTACATATATGTTGAGGACTTACAATACAATGAGGTAATTTTATATCCAAGTATGAAGACTTATTTATAAGAGCAAAATAAAAGGTGAGAATTATTGAAGTTTATGATTTTGAGGCGATACAAGTTGTGAAGAATCAAGCGGTAAAATACTTCTCCCACGGCCATGGTTTATTTTGTATTTAATTTCTCTAGTTTTGTTTCAAAAAAAAAAAAAAAAAAAAAAAAAAAAAAAAAAAAAGAGAAATATTTGTTTTGTTAATAAGCCGTGGGGAAGGAAAATATATAAGGAAGTTTCAAGCGACAAGGATTTAAGGTAAAAAGAGTTATAAATTGTTAAGGATTTATAAAGTTCGAGAGTTTATCACCAATAGTTGAAACCGAAGACCAAGAAGATAAAGACGAGGAGCGGAAGACGTTTTATTGGATGCCGTGAGAGTGGTGTTATCATAATTGGCGATCGGATGTGAAGGTGAGTAAGTAATCTCATCCTCGATAATAATGGTTGATTTCCTTTCATAGAGATCGTCAGAAAAATGGTTTTTCAAAATATTAAAAGATGTGGGTTTTTAAAAAAATATTTCGGAAGTTGTCCTTCCCACCATTCAACGTGTCGCAGGATTTCTCTCTTCATTCCTACGCACACATGTGAGAACCATAAAAAGCCGTCTTTTTGAGTGCAATTATCATAAAATCCTTTTTGGTGAGGCAAAAGTCGAGGCGAAATGCTTATTGATCGTTTCTCAAATACGCGTTTCTCATTATGGTGTGGTTATTTCTCACTCAACATTTAAGAATGAGAATATGTTCTTTAGTATTTCTAACTTCTTATTACTAGAATGCGAAACTCTATGTCCTCATAGCTCTTTGGATGCTTGGGACTTTGGAACGCTTTGAAGTTGTGAGTTTTTAGTTTGATCTGCTCGAGGACTAGCAAAGTCTAAGTGTGGGGGAATTTGATAGGGTGTGGAATACATCCTATTTACTATCTATTGTTTATGCTTTCTTTGCTATTTTTCTTGTAAATTATGTATTTTACGCTTGTTTTGAGTTTTGTAGCTACTTTGGAGTCACACGGAGGAAAAGAAGAAGAAATCACTCTATTTGAGCCAAAAGGGCAAAATTGTCAATTCAAGGGTGAACATTATCACGGAGCCTAGCCAAGGTTAAGGGGCAACCCAATTTGAAGGAGTACTAAATACGGACCAACCGAGGATAAGGGGTTTGGACACTCACGGGCTAGCCCTTATCAGTGAACACCTATTATAGCACCCGGTGGGGTGGGCTGCATCCTAACTGTTGGGCGTTTTAAGTCCTACCCTCATTTAATCCAACTCTACATGAGAGGCGACTTTCCTCTCATTCCTCACATTTCAATTCTCTGGCGAGAAGAAAGGGCGACATCGGCTAGAAATTTGGGAAGAAATCAAGAGCACGAGAGAAAGAAATTGTGAAGGCACTCTTTGTTGAGATCGAGATTAGGTCTATTTATTCTGGGGTTTTGAGCGGGAATTTGAGAAGGGGATTTGATGAAATGATTGAGCAGATTTGATGTGAGGTGAAGTTGAATTGAATGAAGCGGGGAAGAAGAGATTGAAATTAATGATAGGGTTCGATGTGCTCAATCAATCAAGGAAAGGAATTCAAGAACAGATGTTGTTCGAATTGGAAGACAAAGAAATTGATAAGGAAGGGTTAAGGTTCATTGTTGATTGATCGAGATTTGAAGCTCTGTGAGATGGAATCGAATCTGCTACTTCCATGGTGTTTGTCATGGAGTACGAGAATAGCTTCGACTCTGCAGTGCTTTGTTGGTGGCCATTTGGATGAAATCGAGATATCCGGGAAGTTGATTTGGATAGGAGAAGAAGCGGCAAGCGAGTGGGTTTGAATTAAACCAAGAAATGCGAGAAGAAGAAAAGGGGATACGAGGCTAATACTCGTATGGGTTTCAGATGATTGAAGATGGTGGTGCTTGTACCATAGTCGAATCAGGCGAGTATTGTTGGTGTTGAATACAGCAGGATGAGATCAGAGATGGGTTCGGTTTGTTGGTATGGGTAGTGATGCTAGGGTTTGAGTCTTGCTAAGAATTTGAGAAACAGGACAACGATCTTTGTTAACGAATGAGAGGAATACAATGAAGATGGAATGAGATGAGGTCGAGACAAGGTGGTGGTCTTTGGTGATAAGGCGATCCCGGTGTTGATATCAATTTGCGGTTTTTGGATGATTGGCTGTTGCAAAACTAGATGTATGCTAGGAATTGTCACAGGAATGAAGCAGAAGTGAGGCCTGAAATCGGCCTGGGAAATGTCCTATAAACAAACGGAATGCTGTCCGGTTTTTCTCTCAGACGAGTCAACCGGTGAGTCCGATAACGATCCGAACGACTCAACACGGCCCGATTAGACGATAAGCGAATCGAAGCTAACTCATCACACTGGCTTGACTTTCTTGACTAACATTGTTGACTGACGGTTTGACCCTTTTGGCCGAATTAGTCATAGCGGTGGGTGACGGAATATTAGTCAAATATACCATTGACTGAGAAATTTTTGGTGGCCGGCGGTGACGGATTCGGTCAAATTCCGGCCATAATACCGAGTTTTCCGGCGAGCCAAAAATTCGAGAATTTTCTATGGACTTCTCTCATGGGTGTGAAGACTTGGACTAGGAATTGGATGGAGAATTGGGCTCAAATTTGGAAAGAGAAGATGGAAGAGTTGAGAAAGGCTTGGATTTGGAAATTGAATTGCTAAAGGAAAAGGATTCTATTCCTTGGAAGATTTGGAGAATATTGAAGCCTATAAATAGAGAAGTTTTCTACACCTCTCTATGCACACCTCTCTACACACACAACACTTGCCTTTTTGCTTGCTTTTGAAAATTCTTCTTTTTAATTATTTGTGTGAACTTGAAAATTCTCCTTTTAATTATTATTTGTGTGAATTTCAAAAACATGAGTAGCTAATTTTATTATTGATTGAGGATGAATTCCTAGTTCTTAATATATGATTTGAGTTTTTTTCAATTCTATCTTGAGATTTTTCACATGATTATCGATTGTTTTTACTAATAGGAATGTTTATTCATTCATGATTGATTGATAGATTATTTAGAGTGCACGCTAAATTGATTTGTTAATTTGATCTAAAGCTAGTGAAAGTTAGGAGATAAGTAATCGTTTCTTGACTCTTTACATAAGTAGCAAACACGAGACCTTGCGGAGGGATTCCGTGGAGCAATTGTGTGTGAAAACAACGTTAGCAAGTAGACCTTGATCTAAGAGTCTAACTACTAATATTGACCTAATAAGTTCATAAATCTTAATGCGTTTATTTAAATTACATCTAGAGTGATCTACTACTAGGTGATTTGGTAAATAGAATCCGGTAGTCGAGAACTTCCGTATCCGGTGATACAAGGGATTTAGGGGTTTAGCTTGATCTGTTTTGCTTTACCTACGGTTGGTGATAATTTGTGACTAATAACAAGTAGAAAAGGACATAACTTGATTCATTGTTTTGCAACGAAGAATGATTCCTTGATCTTATCTCTCTTATTGCTTTCAACTTTCGATTTTAATTGCTTTGTTTATTTTCTTTTGCTTTTTACACCCCCCTTTCGTGACAATTTTTACAACTAGAATCTCTTGCTCCTCGTGGGAACGAACTTGACTTTCATTATATTATTTTTAATTGAGTGGAAATAAAATATTAATTTGATTGCACCTACGACACGCATCAGTCTACAGAACTTCGTCGAAGAAGATACAATGCCCCTTCAGGATTGTTTTCAAAAGGCATCCTGAAACTAATCTATGGAGGTTGTATAGTATTCGGATGGTCGTCACAACCATCCTCCACCTAGTACTCTTTTAGGGCACCCAACATATGCCATATTGAAACCACATCAAATGGAAAAGGTACGACAGATGAAGCGATGTAGGCCCCTTCAGATCCTAAATGCAATAAGAGCGGAAGATAAGACAAACTTGTCTATTATTTCCACAATCTACGCTGCCAAAGCAACGATCGGGAGAACTGAATGGGATGGTAGATTAATTATGCAACAATCGAGTGGTTGGTGAGAAAAACTTAACTACGCCATGCAAACAAGGGTGGGTCGGGCGACAAAGTGACACATATTTTCTTGCCCATCCTAGGATGGTGGATTTGGCTCGGTGTTTTTACCGGGTCTTGTTCATAGATTGCACCTATAAGACCAACAAGTATAACATGCCATTGTTGAACATGGTTAGTCATACTTCGGATAAGCAATCATTCACCGTGGCATGGTGCTTTATGGAAAAGGAAGAAATAGAGGACTATGTTTGGGCTTTGGAACAAGTTCGGTTGATTTCCGAGGCGAAGACACACCGCGGGTTATAATTACGGATAGGGATTTTGCAGTCATGAGTGTCGTTCGTCAAGTTTTCCACATGCTCAACATTTTCTTTGTACGTGGCACATCCAAATGAATATTTTTTCTAATTGCAAGAATCATATCCAAAAGATCAAGCTGCAAAGGGTTCTCAACGTTCCAAGGAGGAAGACGAGCGTCTAAGTAAACTTTCAAAAAAAGAGATAGCCGAAGAGAAAAGGAAAGAAAAGGAAAAATATGCTGAAGATGGTGATCTATGGGAGGATTTCTGCAAAGATTGGGACCATTTGGCTCATTCGAAGACCGAATTAAAGTACTATGCAAATCTTCAAAAGTTTATTGATGATTGGAGTACGGATCATAAGAAGGTTGTCGATTATTGCCTAGATACATGGTTGAATCCTTGGAAGGAAAAGTTTGTTTATGCATGGACCAATAAGTACAAGCACTACAAAAATGAGTCCACGAGTATTGCTTGAGCATTCCATGGACGTTTGAAAAAATTCTTCAAGAGAACACGGGTGGGGTAGTTACGGTACAGGAAGCTATTCACGAGCACGCCGGGATGACCTTAGCAAGATAGTGACTCGGATGGAGTATAGTAAGGACCGTTTTTGAAGCAATACATGGAAGACAAAGAATTGCTATGTGGGGGTTTCGCACCAAGTATCATGGTGGGCAATAAAGCATATGATGACTGAACTTAACAAATTTCGAGCGAAAGCTTCCGATGGAAAAGTCATTAAATGTAATTGTACAAATGAGACGTGGCTTGGCCTCCGTGTAAACATAAGCTCGGTGGGTACAAGGGGCTCATTCCCATTGAAGATATCGATCCTTTTTGGAAGCAACTTGGGTTCATCCCAAATCCCTGAGAGCCGCCTGATGAACAATTTGGAGACCTTGAGATTGGAAAGTATATCAATGAGAAATATCGAAAAACGAATTGTGCGAGGAAGACGGATCTTTTGGTTTCTAATTTGTGGCGAGACGCTGCCGTAAGAGCTTGGGAGTAGAAGAAGAGCCAATCAAACAAAAACCACCGGGTAGACCCATAACTAAAAAGTCTTTTAGAGAAACGAGTGAAAGCGTCAAAGAGTTGCAAAAGTGACTGTCACGTCATCGGTATGTCCAGGCGGAATATACGGAGTATGAGAACTCTTTCATACCCAAGGCAAGGGGTCCGCCAAAGGAAGACATGGATGTTGTAGACCATGTGGTCGGTACCCAAGCAAAGCCAAACGAGCGGAATGGTTACGATACGAGGAATAAAAGGTAATCCGCGCACCCCTAGAGATTCCCAAGGAAGACCACATCGTGTTGCTTACACTTTGTATAAAGAGTATACTGACCAACTTACACAAGGCGTCATCTTGAATCACCTTTTTATCCACCGACGACGTTGCCCGGCGATGGAAATTGTGGTTACCATGTTGCAACAGAACAATTAGGGCATTTCGACGAGGCCGACGAACTTAAGCTCACCCAAATCGAATATGCAAGAAAAAAAATGGCAGAAAAACTAGTTCAGGACAAACAACTATATTTGAAAATGCTCATGGAAGGAGATCAAAAAGAGAGGGAATTGAAGTTTAGGGAGTTGGCACTACACCATTTTTAGGAATTTGCAACGAGCGCCGGCCGTTCGGCCGGGCTTCATAACGGCAAAGTGACGTTTCAAAACACGGTGTTGCATTTATTCGCATAGCGGCATAAGCTCCGTTGCGACTCTTGGTCAACAACGGGGATTCGCAACGTACTTTGCCGTTGCGACCCTTTTATTCGCAACCAAGGCATGCCGTTGCTAACTTTGTTTTCTAATTAGGAATACCCCTACAGGAACTAAAATATTATTGGTTACGGGTTCTAATTTATCGGGTTACGGTTCTAACTTAGAAACATATTATAGACGTTGCTAATTTTTTGCAACATAAAAAAAAAGGTCAAGTCTTCATTGACCTGGTCAAAATCCATTTCCCCACATTTCCCCCCTATGAGTTACCCGGTTCCCACATTCATCATTTCCAGAGATATACATACATTCATTCATTCATTCCACAAATATCAAATTATGAAAAATGGATTCTTCAATTGATGTTAACAAAAAATATGAGTATTTGATACAAATGTATTCTAAGTATCACAACAAACTAGTGTACACATTAGAAACATACTTGGTTCCTAAGTTGAGTTCATGGAAAATTACGAATTCCTAAGTTCTTTAACTTAAATCACTATAAGGAGATACTACATAAAATTACAAATCTTGCAGTTGCTCCTACATAAACTTACAAATCCAAGTATGCTTCAACCGTGTTGTTATTTCATCTTCAAACTTTGAACTCGCATAAAGTTATAAATATTGAGTCAAAGACTAATAACGAAATAATAGGCTATATAAGCAAATCAAAGAACCCAAATACTTCTCACTAACACGTAGCTCATGCAAGAGATTGATAGTATCAAACTACACTCAAATTTACATCTGCACTCATCGTGAAAACGGCTACTAGTTTACGTAAAAAAAAAAAAACACCTTGGTTTCTCTTCATTACATGGTAAAACTACAATGCTACAAAAACAACCTAATACATCTTACGGGGGAAAATTAACGGGTATACATTTTGAGGAGAAACTAAAATTCGGGGTGTATATAAGGAAAAGAAAAGGTAGGCAAGAAAGGGAAGTATATAGTACTTTCCACGGGATACTTTTGAGATTACAATTTTCATCAAACTAAACCTGGTTTTCCTAAACCATGATCTTACAAATAAAGGAGTTCGCAAACATAATACCTCGGCGTAGGCACTCACTGCTAGCACCGAACTTTGCCTCCAGATACACCCCTCCCACATCTTTAGCAGAAGCTTTCAACTGATGCACAACATTTGATGAATCCACCAGTAATATGATAAAGGCAATATATTGATAGGTGAGATGATAAAAATAGGGATTCATTTCTCAAATTATTTGGTGTGCGAGGTTTTAGGAATTACCCGATTTAAAAACTCGTCAAGTCTTCTTGCAAACCGAATGATACTTCCCTCAAAGATATCGGTCATTTCTATAACCTTAGCAAAAGTTGCACCACGGAAGCCGACATCAAGGTGAATCAAAAGTTGCAAGCCGAAGAAAATTAAAGAGAGTTGCATAAACTATTAACTAAAATATGAATTTTGTATACGAAAGATATCAAAGTGTTTTAAGCCTCATTCACTTACTTAAACAAATAATCAACAAACAGTTATACCAAAACTTAACAGACCTCGGTGATTCTTCGCGCACTGTCTTGGAGTTGTTGTAATGGCTTCCCAAGTTCGGTTCTTAAAATGTATTTGTTCATTTGAACGGTCTCCGGAACAAAACAGCTGGCAAGAGCTGCAACTTGATGGTGATCTAGATCATTAAACGTACCTAATCATGTTTCTTGATAAGGATTAGTATACATAGGTGAAGTACTCCTTATGGAAGTTGATCCAGTGACTATTACAAAAGTGAGAAGACAGAATAATTAATTCACCATTGAACATCAATTCAGTAATAAGAAGTTCATCTCATGTGTCTATCAGACAAGCGGCCCAATCCCTTCAACCGCACAACACCATCAAGATCAATATGGCCAAGCTTTTTAAGACCCGAGATCGGTTTTCAGCTCGTCGCGGAATTGCACGAAAAAAGGAAACAAAGTTAAATTAAAACTACAAAATTAGCATTACGAGACCTTATGTCTTTGGATGATCAAATAACTTCTTCTCAAGTTCCTCAATTTGACTCATCACATCAACAAATTCTTGGTCCTCAATGGCCATATCCTACAAGAAGGTGAAAAAAAGTTAAAAGTACGGAGGAAACATAAATCTGTTTGACTTGAGTGCTAGACACCTTGAAGGAACAGGACCGGATAAACAAAAATAACAAATCCCAGTGAAGCAAGTCCAAATTTGACCACCATTTAGACTCCAAAAGAAAAGAAAAAAAAAACTAGGAGATAGACTTTTATGTTTTCTTAAAACAGTAAAGAGTGATAATATAGATACTTGAGTACATGATAGATAGAGGAAAGAGTTAATTTAGGCTAACAATAAAGTGCTATCACCTGGATTATGTGCATTTCCAAGGATAACCATGTTGAGATGATAAAATATAAAATATGTAACTTAAGAAAATAAAGATAACTTCAAAGGGTTGAGCTTTGGAAGACCTTGAGGAAACCTAGTACCCAACTCCTGCATGCCAAAGAATATACTTTGCCTAGCTTCCAATGGTCGGAGGTCGGAAGGAACAAATATTCGATTTTGCTAAGAGCGAGAAATGAGTGGCATCGAACATGAACCTGCAATTGATGAAATGGACATATATGATATTTGCACATTCATGTAATGATAACCATTATGTTATTCAGGTTTACAAGTGACAAGATCGTTGGCGACCCTTAGTAAAAATTATTGCTTCACATGAGCTTCAACTCACCACGTGCATTTCACCCTTCTCCCCAGACGAGGTGGGGATGGCTTGGAGCGAGTCCCATTTTCACTTGATCCCGGAGAACAATGGAGCAACGTATCCACTATGTAATCACTACCTCGTGAAGAAGACGCCGGAAAAGTGCTCGAGGCCGATGAAGGATTTCTCACCACATTAACCACCACTCCCCAACCCCAATCAGTTGCACCATCTTGTACTTTAACCTGTATCAATGATCATCTGGCATTAAGTAATTAAGCTCCCAATATAATATTCTAGAACGTAAGCCTTATTTCCTACTGGTACATCCATTTTATCATAATGTGCAGATGGAGAAAGATCACTAATCATAAGTCATGACTTGTAATATAAGTTATATAACCAACAATCGATAAGTAGAACGAGAAAGGAAGAGCGAAACTTAGTTCAAATATATAAGAAATTAAAAAAATAATGATTAAGAATACAATAACAATTGCCATTAATGTGAGTTAAAAGTATATAGGTAGAGTCATGAAAGATACTAAATGAAGAGAACTAGTTATTTATTAGTTCCACTAACAAATATCATGAGTTTTTTAATGGTTACTTCAACGATCGAAATGCTTAGGCTTGTACATACCAAAGCCTACCGGAGGAAGAAGAAAAAGAGAACTCTTTCGGGTCGGGTTATTTCGACATCATCTTCCACTCAAGCATAGCAATATCAAGTCTTAGCTTATGATATTCAAAGAACTTCCGCCCGTAAAACAAGAAGTTGAAGCTTAATGCAAGTCAAAGTGGTTAAGAGTGAAGAAATTCAACTTTCTCGAAAAGAAAAGCACCTCCCCAGTTTCATCAAGCATCTCGGCTTCTTTTTCCAGTTTTGAAACCTTATCCCCAATATCAGGTAAAGCCCGAACAACCAAAGATGGTTAGTATCGCCACACAATTTGAACTTAGTGAAGTAACAAATGATAATAGTGAGGAAGGGATGAAATATAAATCTTCTCATACTGAAACTGATGAAACGAGTTCTTGATAACATGCTCGGTGCAGAATGCAATATGCGATAAGGAAATTAAAACCAAAATAATTGCAAATATGTGCGAAAGTGGATGACTGAGATTAAGAGTTACATCTATCACTAAGATGCAGGCTATAATTCGAGACAAGATATGTGAAAAACAACTACAACTCTCTAACCTAAATCAAGATTATCCGACACAATAAAAAGAACAACGGTTATGCAACACCTAATAGTACCCAGAAATTAAGATGATATGAAAAATTACAGGGTTACAATAACTAAAATCTACAGCAAGGAATGACAGACATCTTTTAACATGGATGCAGGGCATGTAAAAAGAAAAATGACCAACTAAGCTATACTACAACAAACAAAGTTACTGGATGAACCACAAACCGAAAACAAAAACTATAACTAACATTAACATTTACAACAGAACATGATGCAAATTATATAAAAATGGGTTCTTGAGTTACACTACAATTGTTGAAGACAATAATCATTAGAGGTTAAACAATATAACAAGGTCGGACCCCCAATTCATATTTCTATCGCAATAAGACCAAATCAATTCATAGTTTAATGCAATAAGACCAAATCTAAACCAATTCATCCTATTTTACTTGCAATAAGACCAAATCTAAACCAATTTATACAACTCCCACATTCCAATGAAACCACAGGATTCGATAAAACATAAACTTAAATCAATAAAATCGAAAAATAAATCGAAACCCTAAAAATAGAGAAACCCTAGAATCGATTAGATTTACATATGAAACTCTAAAACCGAAAGAAAAGAAGAAATTGAAAAAGTGAAATCGAGAAAACAGTTCACAAATGAAATCAAAAACCGAAATCACAATTGAAACCATAGATATCAAAATCAGTAAACCCTAAAAAATAAGTGAAAGATTATACCTGATGAGATAGTTCTATACGACGATAGATTTCAGAGATTGAGAAGAGAATAAGGAGCTCAGCTGAGCAGATCGAGATGGAGATGGAGATGGAGATGGAGAGGAGAGGTGGGAGAGGAGAGACCGAGTCTGTGGTTTGTGGCGAGAGAAAATGAAGATGAAATCGACTAAGGGGAAGGATATAGGCTAGATTGATATTAAGGGTGGAAAAAAAAAGAAGAACTCTTGACCAAAGTTTGGCGGGGCGTGTTTATCGGCCTAGTGTTCCGACCAAGCAAGTGGTTCGCACGCTTGAACCGAGCGCGGTTGCAATTCGCAACCTTGCCTCGTGAGGTTGCAAATTCGCAACGGCACCCACCTGTTGCGAAAAATTAGCAACTAAGATTCGCAACCGACCTAATGTCGTTGCGAATTTTTGTTGCCAATTCCTAAAAATGGTGTAGTGATGGTGCATTTAACTGCAACTATTAACTGGTTAACACCTCTTCTCATATTTCCATAAAGCTTGCTGTTGCGCTCTTTCCAAATATTCCACCAGATTGCAAATGGTAACAAGCCCCACCCGCTTCTTGCGCATAGCATTTTTTTAGCAAAGCCACTCCCATTAAAGTAATTTAAGAATCCGAAAATACCCAATCAAAACCAAACTTTTAAGGAAATAATCCATACTTTTCACTACACCATATTATGGCGTTTAGAACTAAAATTCAGAACCAACATGTAGTCAGTCATTAATTTGTGACCAAAAATTTCAGTTTAAAATTTAGTGACACAACGTGTTCGGTTCACAATTTTTACTAGTTTAGTGACTCCGCCCCTCCCGTATCACGATTAGTGACTGGAAAAAACGCGGTGAAAGAACCGTGCAGTAATAACACAGTAACACCCTCCCCCGAAAGCAGCTGCGGTGAATAAACCCGTACATTCTATCAAGTTTACCCTAACACTTAACACCCTTGAAAATCTTATCGTATTCTTCTCTCTTCACTGCCTTCTGCCTTTCAATGATAAAACTAGGGTTTAGAGAGCTTTCAATCATCGATCGATTTATAGAGAAACATCAAATCTCTTTAATCTTCTCCATAACTTTCAATCATCGATCAACGTAAGTGTTAATCCATGAATCTAAAACGATCTGACTTCATTTTATTTTCAATCGATCCGTTTTTTTATTTCATTTTTATTTTTTTTCATTCTTTAATGCGAATCTAAAACGATTTGTTCGATATGAGTTATGTTTTGTTAATCTTCTTCATATAAATCTAATTGAATTTTTTTCTTCTAATTTCTTGTTAGGGTTTGAAGAATTTTGAAGACTTGAAGATTCAAGAATTTGAAGGTATAAATCTTCTTCATATGAACTGATTTTAGGGTTTATGTTAATTTTAAAATTTCTATTTTTTTAGGTGATTTTAGGGTTTTATGTCTCGTTAGTATCTTTTTGATTATCAAGCGTGTTTATAATAGCAACACCATGTTTGTAAATATCATACTTGTTTATAATGTCTTACGGGTGAATATCACATTTAATTGTATTTACATGTAGGGATACCATGTTTGTAAATATCATACTTGTATGTTCAAGTTTTGATCCACTAGTCCTCTTGTGTAAAGATGCCTTGTAGGGACATGGTGTAGTTTTAGTCCTGTAGAAGCATAGTAAGTTGACTAGAAGTGTGCTACATGATAAAGGTATAATTCGATGAATGTGCCCGTTCAATTGCAATATTCCTTGCTAAAGTCTTATATATTCTTCGAATGTTTGATGAGAGCTAGAGCACTCTCTTTCCTATGAGTAAGTCAATTGCTTAAGAAGAAAGGAATTGATTCTCTCATAAGAAGAGAGTGTACCAAAGACTCTAGATTCCGCCATTTGTATGGGCTTAGATGACTTATTCTAGTTTGGATTCGAGTTGTCACATCTAGGAAACGTGTTGATTATATTCGTTGTTGCTATGTTTTACTATTATCGAAGATTTTTTCATTAAGTGTCATAATGAACTTCAATTGGTTGGCTAATGTTGTTCTCAGATCTTTGGTATTTGCAGCTGTGAGAGGATCCCTTTGGCAAGAGCCAAACGAAAAGAAATGATTACTTAATCATAAGGTAGTAACCTAAATTCCAGTTGTATGTTCCATAAATATGCTCATCATGATTTGAACTATTACTTCATGTTAAGGTAGTTTTTAAAGTTTAAATGAACTAAAGTTAGGAAGTTTTGTTTTGATATTGGTGATTCTCTGTCAAGATGATGATAATAAATCTAGTGATGCTGGCTAACTTGTAGGGCTTAACTCCGGTACCACTAGGACTAAGTTATTTTATTTGGTTGATTAGAATCGAGATTTGGATTTTCAATTTTTTACATATAGATTTTTGTTGAATCATATGCTAAGGGAAACTTGTACATATGTGCAAGTCCCCCCGGTAACCACGCCTTGATCATGGGAGCATAGATATCATTTAGTTATTACAATTGTAGTTATTACTTTTTCCGAATGTTAACATAGATATGATTTAGGTATCAATGGTTGATAAAGGCTGTATGAAATGTGCATTATACATTCAATACTTAAGGAAGTAAGATTATTTATAGGTTTGTACGTGAAATGTCTGGGTGGCGGGAAACGAGGTTCTCCCCCGTCTCAGAATAGCTTGTAAGAATGGTAAAGTACCTCCGCTCTAGGGTGAAATTGATTATCATTTGGTCAAGTATGGTATTCGGTTCACATACATCAGGAAGTCATTTCCATGGGGAGAAGTCGATGAAGGTAAACCCAGAAGTGATAATGTAGGAGTGGGTAGGTTGACAACGAGGAATTGAGACAATCTAGGGAAATTCATTTTGACAATGTAGAAGTATTTCCGAGAACAATGTAGAAGATTTTTGCCGAGAACGTTAATCCCGCTTGTAGTGTAGATGAGAATGTTGGCGTACACGGTAGGGTTCAGGGAACTAGTAGTAGCAAGAAAAAAAGAGATTTTTATGAGCGTGCTAGAGAACCTTTATATCCCTCATGTTCTAAGGAAAAGACACCACTATATCCGCTATTAAACTAAATAACATAAAACCCAATATGGGTTTCGATAATGGTGTCACCGCACTCTTAGAATTGTTTAAGGAGTTGCTTTCGATGGAAATACACCGCCGTGTAAGTTCCATGATGTAAAAGTTGATACAAGAAATGGGGATGGACTACATAACCTATGATGCATGCACCAATGATTGTATTTATATTGGAAGGATCATGCATCATTGGTTAAGTGTCCGTGTGTGTCAAGAACCCAGGTATGAGAAGGTCTTTACGACAATGTAAGCTTACGAAGTTGCTTGAAGACATTAAGACATTTTCCATTGATAAAAAGGTCTGCAAAGGTTATATAGTGTACCATGGATAGCAGAGGCAATATATTGGCATTCCAGAGCACAATCGGATGGAAACCTTATGTCATCCAAATGATTCTTCTTTGGCGATCCGCGGATAATTTTTCACGGAGTTCGCTAAGGAACCAAGGAATGTAACATTAGGTATATCAACTGGATGGTTTCAACCCGAATGGGTGTTTCTTGTCCCAGTCACAAATCGTTGGCCCGTAATTATTTGTCCGTATAACGCCCTCCTTCACAGTGCATGAACGAGAATTTGCAATGTTATGTTTGCTCATATCAAAGCCCAAGAGCACTGGGAAAGATAAAGATGTATACTTGCAACCACTAATAGTAGGAATTGATAGAGTTATGGAAATGCTGGGTGTACTCACGTTCGACTCTTTCACTAAAGGCGAAGTTTTGATGAGAGCAAGATTATGGTCAGGCTATTCATGATTTTCCCGCACTAGGGACTTTAATTTGGATGTGTCACTCATGGTTACTATGCTTTCCCAACTTGTGAGAAGGAGTTTGAACATCTTCCGTTCACTAAGAAAATTTTGTTATATGGGACACCGAAGATGGCTGCTTGCCCAAGCATAAGTATCGAGATGATAAAACCAATTTCCTAGGAGGGGTAGAGCACAGTTCCAGCACCATGGCCATTGACAGGATTTCGGGTTCAAGAGATTGTAGCTATTATTGAACCAAGGCTGGTAAGGGAAAACAACCATATGCATCAAGTCCAGCGTAAACGTAAAAGAATACCCGAAGGCGGGCGATGTGATATATAAGCGAGGTTCGTGACCACTCCTTATTTACTCGAAGATCTATCTCTATGATCTACCCACTGGAGTTCAAATCGGTGCGACATAATACAGATGTTATGCATACAAGAGAAAAACATTACCGAAAGATCTTGTTAACATCGATCATGGGTGGGAAACAAGTCAAAGGATGGTCCTAATGCGCGCAGAGATATGGGAAGCAATGGGGTATAAAGAAGCAATGGTTGAAAGTGGATGTTAAGTCCGGTAAAACAACACATGGAAGATGCTCTATTTGAATTAAAAAAGCAAACTTGATTTTGACTATCAAGAACTTAGCAAAGCATCTGGTTTTTGTTCCACCTTTCGACTGGCGCGTTGTTGATCCACCCGAGTAAGAACTTAAAGTCTCATGATTATCATGTCTTATGCAATATTTGTTTCACATCTATCGTTCATGCATCGCTTTCATACCTAAAGATCTCGCTGCTTTCTCTTCTTCTGATAAGTTTGTTTTTCAAAATTTTAGTGCGAAGGTAATCAATGAGAACAACTTTTTAAAAAAGAAAAAATACTCTAGTGGAAGCAATCAGGTATTGGAAAAATACTTTCCTCCTTCCTTTGTTGTTATAAGCATCCACTTGATGGCATTTAGCCGACGAAGCTTGATCTCGCTGGCCCCGCGATTTAGGATGGATGTATCCCTTCGAGAGGTATTTATCGAACTTACCTTTGCTAGTTAATGTGTAACTTGAGTGTTTTATCATTAATATCGAACCGTTAACTTTTATGATCGATATTTGTAGGTTTCACGAAAGGTTACAAAAGGTTTAACGCAATAAAAGGTACATTAATGGCTGTATCAAGTAAGAGGATGTGCTTCGAGTGGCTGCACTTCTAAGATGGGAGGACATATCAATGATGGTGGTGGGACTCATAAACATACTGGGATGCCCTAGGATGATGATGATGAGTTCTTTGGCCACGAGATGCCTGAAGTTCTCGCCAAAGCTATTACTTTAACTCAAGTATAACATCGTTGCTCGTAGGTGGCTTCGCCTAAGTATGTGGGAATAGATGAATGGCAAGAGGTACAACTTTAACTTCACAAGCTGTTAGATGTTTTGTGCATTGATCACTAATCTAATTGCCGCTGAACTGCTTTTTCATTGTTAGGGAAGTATGATTTATACGGAACAACGACAACTTTTAATAGTCGAAAATCTTTCTTCCACGAAAGGGCCAAAAAGCTTCTTATGGTTACGCTACGAGGTACTACATATATGTTAGCTTCGTAGTTGCTTTATTTCCGCTTTCCTTATAGTTACTATACATATTAGGGTAGATTTTGTGATAATATTGATTTCATGGTCCATGGTTTTTGCTAAAACTATATTTAGATTTTTAACATGGTCCATGGTTATGCTTAAAACCGTATCCGTATTTCTCTCGTAAATATTGTGGTTTTTGTTGTGCAACCGACACATGTTCTCTTGGCTGTGATGATAAAGACAAAGAGACAAAATCGCACATTGGCGACTAGTGCAAGGACCCCTCTTCTGGGCTAAACTGTGATAACAAATACCAAGCCAATGGATTTTCTTTTTACTGCCATGATTACGAGGGAGGGTTTTGTAACACAGTATCAGCTGGTGTGTCTATGAAAGCCATTACAAGACATGTAGCAAAGTCCACGGGACATAAATTTGTGGAAGTCGAAATTACTTATTATGGTGTCATTAAAACAGATTATAAAGTTGAACTATATGGAATTCTGTGGAAGTTGTTTTTTACCGTGATCGGGTCGAGTCGAAGATAAGAGTAATGGGTGCAAAGTTGATCCAATCTCAAACTCAATAAAGATCAACTTTTCTAAGCTACAAAGAATTAAGAGAGTGATAGACGAGTTTGTTTATTCGTGCATCCGGCATCAAGTATTTTATTCCAAAGGATCTTGATGAAGTGGGATGGTTTTTGGTATGTTGCATTCACAACAAAGGTTAACATGCAGAGATCGCCTAGAAATCCCTACTAGTTATCAAACACTCTTACCGACAATGAGAGCTTGAGAAACTGTTATGTGTCAGCCGATGTAGTTGTAGAGTCATGTCTGGCCATAGCTCGACTCGTGGTTCTCGTATTTCTTCTATACATGGATTCGTGTTTTATCATATTTGATTCTCTCGTTTCATCATGTTTGATTCTTGCTTATCATATCACTTGCGCTATCTAAGAAGTTGAATTTCTTCTATACATAGATGTTTTTTTAATGCTACTTTATAGGTTACTAGCAACAGAGTGGTGGGCTGGCAGATGAAAATGGACTTCCCATTTCTAAAATGCAACTAAGGGCCTACATCTAAGGGCAATTTGATTCGTAATCTTATCCTCGTCTCCTACAAACTCCTGGAGGGACAGCGATAACTTCAAAGAGGATGTCCAATGAATCATGGTAAATACTTACCTTATAATCACAAACTGCTTTCTGTGTAAACACTTGGGGTATGTTGATTTATGTCAAACTATTGTTTAGAAATCAAGCTCGTTTTTTCGTAAATCATATATAATACCGAAACTTCTAAGATGAATTTGATAAGGGGAATGGCTCCTATATGGAGGAGATTCAAGTGAGCGAGAATTTTTCATTGTGATCTTATAACACCTCATGAAGAAAGGATCGCTCATGTTCCTCCAATCGTTAAGAGGACTGGATAAAATTTCATGGAAATGAAAAAGAGGAAGCCCAACAGAAAAGTAGAGCAAGACATAAGAAGAAAAGGAAAAGATATGATTACGCCGTATCCATCGGGTCTAAACCTCTTAGTTTGGTAAAAGATGAACTGTACGTAGATTCTCATTCCCTCATATCTTAAATGTCTCTAACCGAAATGTACTCGATCGATTGATCCTACTTGATGTAAAATTAGAGAGCGAAAAACTCGGGAGTTGAGATCACCCATCCGATGTGGATTAAAGCTCATACACAAGAGGGTGGAAAATTTACCTAGTGCGCTAACCCTACTATGTGAGTTAGGCTATGCTTTATTTCTCACATATTATTCTAATTTATGTAATCCATCTATGTTCACAAAATGTGCTCTACATTACAGATGACCTTAAGAAGGCTAAGAAGAGATCAATGAAAAATAGGTCAAAGTGAACCCGTAGATGAAATGGATGCATTTGATTAAAGCATTTGAAAGGATCATAGGGACGAGTTCGTGGCCGGCCGTCCTATTTCTCGACACAATATGATTATTCGCCCCCGCGCTGCGCAAAGTTCATTAATGAAGTGTAAAGATGGAGAACTTAAACATGAGTGTGAAGGAGATAAATGGCAAGATGGAGGTTCTTCTTACTAGCTTTGCATCCTTATGTGTAACGTCATGTAATATCCAATCGGGATACATCATATATTGCCTCGAACCACTTTGATAATGCACATGGTCCCGCCGTATTCACCTACTCCTGGGATCATTTCTGCAACCGGGTCGTAATAGTTCACCCGCATAGCCCCACATGAAGTCAGGATATCACTACTCGATCAAGAAAGAATCGTCGTAATAGTTCACCTTCGTGATGGAGCCAAATGTTCATTGTTGAACTTGGATGATGAGGTCATTGTCAGTTGGTCGAGTTTGTACCGGAATTTGGACTTCTTTGTCACTACCACCAGATGGGGAAAATCATGTTAAAGTGTTGTGGACCTCATACTATTGCCACTCGCACCCACCATAAGAGCGCAAACCAACTTTGTGAATACCTTCAAGAAGTTGGAATTGATGCTATGTGGTTCATCCAAAATCAAGGTCCGATATGATTAGAAGGGTCTATCCGTTTTTTTGGAAATGATGGGATAACTCACCTAAATAGCCTATGCTTTTTTTTTGCTATTTTGTCGCCCATTTTTGCTATTATTCGCACTTTTATATGTAAGCGAATAACCCGATATGTTCTCATAGGTAAACTCGAGCAAACTCGATGTGCTTGTGTTTAAGGGAGATTCTTATGCAAATGTGTGCAGAAAGTACTAATTTTAATCGACTTTGAATGTTAATATATCTTTTGTGAATTTTACTTCAGGTATGAAGTAGTAGTTTTTGCTTCTATATGTGTTTTCAGCGTATGATCAGTAGCTATGGTTTCCAGTTTGCAATAGGGAGCCACCGGGAATATCAACTCGTAATTACTTGACCTGCTTCTCGCTTGTACATTGAAGTTGCAATTTATGGATATAGTTTTAACCTTCGGGCTTTTACACTTTCACAGGTATAATGTTTAATGATCAAACCGGTGTTGGATTATGCTGTTGGTGACCTTTCATCTCTCGTAAGTCTATTTTGTGATCTTCGACATGATGCACAACCATGTCTTTTTTCTTTTTATGTTATCTACGCTTCCGAGATCTAAGAAATTCTCATTTACTTTTCTGGCCACAGCAGAATGGCGTAAAGGAGATGATGTAGTTCGTAAGAAGAACAAAGTCTTAAGAAACGACTTTAATGTCGAATTCTCTCACTGCCTTCACACGATTGCTCGTATTATCACAAGCAAAACAGAGACGAAAACAAGGAAAACGTCAGCCAATGTGCTATACTGTTACAAATTTTTCATTCATTTATATCCAAAATTAGGATTAGTACAACATGGCTTTATGTGTTTATCGCTAGACATTTCTTTGATTTTGGATTACCGTAAGTGTGGTTGCTTAAGATGTTGACTTCGATTACCGTAAGTCTGGGCTCGTGAGATAGAAATTAGTTGTTCACCTTTTCCGTATGGTATAAATATTTTCCATTGTTGTGTTTAGTATTTTCTAGAACAAATTTGTAATGTGTGATTGCTTACAAGTCCTAGAGTTTTATTTCTTAGTAGTATTCTTTTGTATGTTTTATCTTGCGATATGGTATGCGAGAGTTTGTGTATCTCTATTTCTAAAAGCATTATTTTCTTGTTTTAGTGAATTAGAGTTATAAAGAATGTCGAGGACAAGCGGATATTGAATAAAGAAATAAGTGGATCCAGGTAAACTTATTGGTATTTCGAACTCTTATATTTTTGGAGTGATAAAAAGTTATCTCGCTCTATACTTAGCATTTATGGATCATCTGACGGTTGAACTCAACATGAACGCAAGTATCATATAGCTTATTTTCGCTTCTTATATTTTGGATGATAAGTCATCCGCCTCATACTTAGAGTTATGAAACTTCTATACTTATCGGTTATGGCCTCATGAACACAATGTGAAATTGGATTGAATGACTCTTTTGAATGTTGGAATGTTAAATTGGATGGATGACTTCTTTTGAATGTTGGAATGTTAAATTGGATTGAATGACTTCTTTTGAATGTTGAAATGTTTGAATTGGATTGTAGCCAGAACAATTTCCTGGGATAGGGTACCTGCAGGGTAAAACGAAAGGGAGGGGAACATTAATATTGACCAGGTCAATAAAGACTGACTTTTTTTCGTAACAAAAAGATTCGAACGACAAATAAGTGTCACTAATTTTTACCAGGATAAGTAGGAATCAGTCAACGCGACCTGGTCAAACAATTAGTAACCCCTAGTAAAAATTTAGTGACCTAAAATTCTTACACAAATTTTTACCGCAACATCAAGTCGGCCAACGAGACTTAGTCAATGTATTTGTAACCAAAAAAATAGAAACGGCTGACGTCAGCTATTTAATTTTCATTTCGTGACGGTATGAATGTATGTTACGAAGTACTTCAACCCCACCAGAATTGGTGACATGTTAGTTAATTAATATTTGTTACACATCTCGTTGTAATGGCTCTTTTGTGCCACAACCCATTTCATGGATCGAAATAAATATGTTACAAAACGCAAAATATGGTGTAGTG
>JAJJWW010015449.1:0-75628 GCA_023531295.1 Papaver armeniacum
GATATTATGATCCTACACATAGAATCTCACGCAACTGTTTCATCATAGACTGTACGACTTTGTGGGAGAAGTTCCCATCGTGCGGGTCCTGACGGAAGAAGGGTCTCCGTGAACTCAGGAGAGTTGTTGATTTCCTTTGCTTTCGATTTCTGAGAAGTCTTTCCCTGATCTTTCGTGTGACGAAATCGGATTATTTATCCCTTCTCATCAAGGCGTTTAAAGAGAAACGCGAGCCTCTTCATCTATAAACGCACGTCCTGCTGAAGTATCTTTTGTGTTTTTATCAAATCAAGGTGCTAAAAGGAGGTCGGCTTCTTCCGGATCTTCCAGATATCTTGCCCCGATGGTGGAGTAGCGTCTCTCAAGTGACAAGTTGGAGCTTCCATGCTTGAAGAACCGTTGGGGGTGGCGGAGGTCGGCCTGTTCTAGTGATCGTAAGTGTATCTTTCTTGAGATGACACGGTTTTGATAACGAAGTTCGAGTCTTAGGCGCTGTTTCGAAGGGAGAGGATGGTGTGGAAGGGCGCAAGATGTTAGCCTTTGGAAGGATGCAAACTGCTAGCACTGAGTGTGTGTCTGCGGCTAGCATGCGCGTGCGGCATGTGTGCACAGCAAGCGCCACGGCATGCGCGTCTCGGTAGGAGCTTACGGCATGCGCGTCGGTAGGCGCTGGATCGTCTTAGAATGGGCGCTGGCTTGGAATTTTCTTGCGGGCCCAGTTGCCTCTTCCCATACGTATCTCAAACAGAAATCCTTTCCTTATTCAAATTCAAAAAGTGTTATGCTCATGAAATGGGTTGGCTCCCCTTTTTTACCTCGTATGTTTGTTATCACGTCATGGTGTTAGCGGTAGCGCGGTAGTGATAAAGTGGGCGAGCATATTCCAGCTATGTACTCCATTTTTCTTTCAATTTGTTTTATTGTTTTCTTGTCTTTGGTGCAAACCATAGCCATAGGTATACCTTTCATAAACTTGTGGAAATACTTCATCATAAATAATTCTTCGAATGTCACCGTAGTAACATCTTCCAATAGTGAGGGTAATTATTTTTGTGCAAAGTAGGCACGTGACGGGTAGGTGGCTTTTTTTTTTTTTTTTTTTGAAAAGCAAACAAAGCGCTTGGTTTATGGTTTTTGTCTTCCCTGGACTTCTTGGGTTGATAGATAAATGTTAGATTTTGAGGATATTGGATTATTTTCGGGATGAATGGTTTTGATAAAATGACTCGATTATGTTTTGGGAAAGGAATATTGCTTTTATGAAAGTGTGCGCTAGCAATAGGCACAATACTCGGTGAGTATGACGGTTTTACTAAGAGCCTAAAAACAGATCGTATGTCTTTGGCAGCCTAAATTTACTCACTTCATAGGTTTTTGTGAACACGCCCTCTCCTTGTAAAAGGCGGCTTTGCTGGTAGCATCGTCAGCAAGTCCCCAATCGTTGATAGCATCTTGGCGAGTCCCAGGTTTCCTCGTGTAGTTTTTGCAACTGGTAACCGGGTGTTCGGTAGTTGAGTCGGATCGAGTGGTAGCATCTTGGCAAGTCCCAGGTTCTTGTGAAATTTTTATAACTAGTAACCGGTCTTTCGTAGTTGAGTTTGGACTGAGTCGCAAGTCCCCAATCGCTGGTGGCATCTTCAACGAGTCCCCGCTTTTCTCGTAGTTTTTTAGAATCGGTAACCGGTCGTCTGTAGTCGAGTCGGATCGAGTCGCTTTCCCCTAACATCTTGACATCCGGGTCGAAGAACGATCGATGGGTCGACATTGTAGCGATAGATCAATCCTCCCGCTGTGGTCACCAATTGTTTATGGGTAAAATCGTTTCTTTCGATTTCGAGAAATCTCGTGTAGGTGAGTGAGAAACGGTTCAAACCCTAAACAAATGTGCTTTGCACGTGAGCACTTTATAGATTCGAGAGATCAATCACAAGTCAAACCTAAACCAAGAAATGGCCGTTCCGCATTTGCTTCGGTCACAAAGTGGAGGAGAAGGGTTGATTTGGGAGGGAAGCAAAGAAAGGTGTTGAGGAGAGTAGTATCTCGACTTGTATCGTAAAGTGAAAGCTTAGGAAGCTTGCAAGAGATGAAAGCTTTTGGGAGAGCTTGCAAAGTTGCCTTTCGAGAGTGTAAGTGTAGTATCTTTCCCGACTCCAGGACTGTCATCTCGGGTGGAAATAGGTAAGACCTATTTATACAAGTCGAGTTTGAAACGTACCTGGCCTCATGAAGGAAGAGAGTAAAGGGTGAAATAATGGGAGGAGGTGGTAACCGCATGATGGTTTAATGGGCGAAACGTTTTTTCACCATTATTTCCTCTTTTATTTGACCACTTTATTCCTTTTCACGCTTTCTTAATGTGAGCGTAGTGTACGCATCATCTTTGTGACGCCAAACCAAAACCTTAAAGAAGCATCCCTAGTTTGTGTTGATGTCTCGAGTGTTGGTTGCATCTTGAGTGCAAGTGGTTGCGCTAGTGGCGCGCGTGTGGCATGTGCCAATGGCATGTGCGGAATGCCTTGGTGGTAGTTTGCACGGTTTGCAAGTTGGGATACTCAAAGCTGCGTGTGTGCTTGGCATGTGCCGATGGCATGTGCGAATGCCTTGGTGGTAGGTTGCACGGTTTGCAAGTTAGGATACCGGCGTGTGTGTTTGGCATGTGCCAATGGCATGTGGGAATGCCTTGGTGGTAGGTTGCACGGTTTGCAAGTTAGGATACCATCGTGTGTGTTTGGCATGTGCCAATGGCATGCGTGGCCATTAGGGCCGTGACCTTGATAGAACTAGCTAGCGAGCATGTTGGCATGTGCCAATGGCATGCGTGGCCGTTAGGGCGTGATTTTGCTAGGGAAACTGCTAGCGAGCATGTTGGCATGTGCCGATGGCATGCGTGGCGGGTTAGGCCGTGATTTTGCTAGGGAAACTGGCTAGCGAGCATGTTGACATGTGCCAATGGCATGCATGGCCGTTAGGGCCGTGATTTCGCTAGGGAAACTAGCTAGCGAGCATGTTGGCATGTGCCAATGGCATGCGTGGCCGTTAGGGCCGTGATTTCGCTAGGGAAACTAGCTAGCGAGCATGTTGGCATGTGCCAATGGCATGCGTGGCCGTTAGGCCGTGGTTTTGCTAGGGGAAACTAGCTAGTGAGCATGTTGGCATGTGCCAATGGCATGCGTGGCCGTTAGGGCCGTGGTTTTGCTAGGGAAACTAGCTAGCGAGCATGTTGGCATGTGCCAATGGCATGAATGGCCGTTGACCTAATTGCATGTTTTTCAAGCCTAGGGCGCTATGTTTGGCGTGGGCCAAAGTCATAGCGACTTGGAAATATGGCTTGCGACACGTTTTGGCATGTGCCAATGGCACGTGCAGCCATGTTGACCTAGTTACAAGTCTTGCAAACCTAGGGCGCTATGTTGGGCGTGGGCCAAAGTCATAGCGACTTGAAATATGGCTTGCGACACGTTTTGGTATGTGTCAATGGCACGTGCGGCCATGTTGACCTAGTTGCAAGTTTTGCAAACCTAGGGCGCTATGTTGGGCGTGGGCCAAAGTCATAGCGACTTGGAAATATGGCTTGCGACACGTTTTGGCATGTGCCAATGGCACGTGCGGCCATGTTGACCTAGTAGCAAGTCTTGCAAACCTAGGCGCTATGTTGGGCGTGGGCCAAAGTCATAGCGACTTGGAAATATGGCTTGCGACACGTTTTGGCATGTGCCAATGGCACGTGCAGCCATGTTGACCTAGTTGCAAGTCTTGCAAACCTAGGGGCGCTATGTTGGGCGTGGGCCAAAGTCATAGCGACTTGGAAATATGGCTTGCGACACGTTTTGGCATGTGCCAATGGCACGTGCAGCCATGTTGACCTAGTTGCAAGTCTTGCAAACCTAGGGCGCTATGTTGGCGTGGGCCAAAGTCATGGCGACTTGGAAATATGGCTTGCGACATGTTTTGGCATGTGCCAATGGCACGTGCAGCCATGTTGACCTAGTTGCAAGTCTTGCAAACCTAGGGCGCTATGTTAGCGTGGGCCAAAGTCATAGCGACTTGGAAATATGGCTTGCGACACGTTTTGGCATGTGCCAATGGCACGTGCAGCCATGTTGACCTAGTTGCAGGTCTTGCAAACCTAGGGCGCTATGTTGGGCGTGGGCCAAAGTCATAGCGGCTTGGAATTTAGCGTTGTTGCCATGGTGCGTAGGGTGCGGCTTAGTTCTAGCATGGTTGCCATGGTGTGCAGTATGCGGTTTGTTTTGGCATGGTTGCCATGGTGCGCAAAGTATGCGGCTTGGTTTGGCATTATTTCCATGGTCATGAGATGCGGCTGGTTTGGCATTGTTTCCATGGTGCGCAGATATGCGGCTTGGTTTGGCATTATTGCCATGGTGCGCGAAGATGGCTTGTTTTGGCATTGTTGCCATGGTGCGCAGATGCATAGCTTGGTTAACATTATTGCCATGGGTGCAGTGATGCGGCTTGGTTTGGCATTGTTGCCATGGTGCGCGAGATGCGGCTTGTTTTGGCATGGTTTCCATGGTGCGCAAAGATCGGCTTGGTTCTCGGCATTGTTGCCATGGTGCTAAAGATGCGGCTTGGTTTGCCATTGTTGCCATGGTGCGCAGATGTCGCTTGGTTTTGGCATTGTTGCCATGGTGCGAGATGCGGCTTGGTTTCGCATTGTTGCCATGGTGCGCAGATATGGCTTGGTTTCGCATTGTTGCCATGGTCACGCGATGTGCTTGGTTTGGCATTGTTGCCATGGTGCGCAGATATGCGGCTTGGTTTTGGAAACTAGGTTCTGTGTTGAAAAACCCTAATCGGTATTTTGAAAAAATACCCTATTAATTATTTACACTGAGTTGAATGCTCTTATTTAATGTGTTGCGGGTAACACTAGGTCATGGGGTTTTACGATTTTACCCCTTGTTTAAAAACCACCATCAACGGTAAGTTACCCTGGTTTTGTATACGGTTGAAAAACCTAACCGTCACATCGAGTTTTGCAAAAAAATAAAAAATCCAATGATTTTGATTTCAAATATAAACTATAAATCAAATGATTAGTCTAATCTATTACTAATCTCATCACCGATCTTACTTAATTTAGTTAACCTAATTATTAACATCAATTAATTATTCGGATAAGGGGTATTTGGATTTACTATTTCATGATCCGCTTTTTGTCATTATGTGAGCTCTCAAAATCGTAATCTTGGAGCCGCTATAATACATTTCTTTTATAGGCAAAAGGCTAATGAGACACATTCAAAATTCTTAATGTTTTAAGTGGAAATATTTACATGATGTTGAAATTGTTATCATCTTCATTACTACAATCGCTATCATTTCAATTCATAGCATTGCACTTCTATGAATTGAACGAGTTTTTATTTGGTCAACTCGTTGAGCATTAAACATTCATGGTTATAGTACTAGCGGTGGTGGAATCGGGATTGAACCATAATTTTTGCTCATGGTTATAGTACTAGCGGTGGTGTAACCGATCATGTAGAAATACACAACAAGGTTTAATGTCAAAAATAGAATTTTCTTATGGAGGAAATATAAATAACTAGTTGGAGATAGGTGCGATTTCTTCGATGATCTTCTTCAAGAATTGTTGACATTTGAGGTCAAATGATTTATAGTATAGAGAAGTGGTACTCAACCATCGTTCCACACCTCATTGGTTGTTTAGTTTGCATATACTTTAAAATTATCTATAATGTGTGATGAATTTTATGTACCGAATATATATCATTAAACCTAATTATACACGTACATATGTATCGTTCGGAATCGTTCCCAAATCACACATAGTAGACCGAATAGTGAACCAAAATTTTCATTTTGCTAAACAAGCTTATTATAGGGCGGCATGTTTTATTAGAGGGGCGGCATTCTAATAGGACAAAAAGGCTCATTACATGATCATTCAAGGTGTCCCTTATCAAAATGAAACTGGAAATGACAAATTAGCCCTCATAATTAATAACCTAGTTTAGTGATGATAATCAAGTTTAGTGTTAATGATTAATTTCACTTATAACACAAAATCAAAACCAAAATCAGATATTTGGAGTTAAAAACAAAAAAGTTTAGAGGAGAAGAAAAAGAAAAACTTATGTGATATTTGTGAAACCCTAGATTTTGATTCACTCAACCAAAATGAGTGATTCAGTTTGCAAATTTGAGGTGGGTGAATATCTATCTCTATATGATAGAGAAAACAAGTACTACATACCTCTTGATGGAGATCCTGATATGGAGTATTTGTTCGATGGTGTAGATGTTTTAACCCAAAGTGAAGGTCAATCTCAACCAATTGAAGTAATTAACCAACAAAGTGAAGAACCCATCACGAAAATGACCAGTATACTTATAAACTAGTTCCCATTAGCTTTTTGTTGCTCAAAATTCTCTAAAGTACGTAAAGAATGATTAATGGAGTATCTGACTGTTTATTAACACTTCTTCATTGCTAAAACTGATTTTTATCTACAAAAAGCATTCAATCCTCCGGCTAAAATACAAAGGAGGTGACTTGTTTGTCAATGCGAGCCAATGCTTTCAAAGCCTCGCATAGCTAAAAATATTCATTGTTTCGTTTGTATTCACTTCTAGTCTTGAGTCGTATTGTTCTTCTAGTCAAGAGGAACACCCAATACATAATTAAAAACAAGAAGTCTTCTATTCTTGATTAAGTTGTTTGCAAAGTTCACAAATGTAATAGCATCAAGTTGAATACAATTCGCCAGTTCAATTCTTGCACTCACAGCCCTTTGATCAGTTAAATGATTAGAACCCTATTGAGGTCTGAAAATTGTTGCTGCGATTTGAAAGCCTTCTCAGGGTTTCTCCATACAATCCCTACAATGCTCCAACATTTGTTCCCACTCTACCTGGTGTTGGGCTGTCTTGAGTGTAACGTAGTCACTTAAGGTCCTTTAAACAACATACCATTGGACTATTATTTCAAGTTAATCACTACATATAAACACAAGGAAATGAGCACCATCTTCAGACAGTAACTAATTTAGAAAACATGGATGTTAAATGTTAAAAGAAAGATAATGAGAGACATTGTCCTCAAATCATACAAGAGTAAAATTAAACAAACAGACAAGCAAACTTAAAAAAATGAAAATGAAGAGATTTACCAAAATCATTCAGATTTTAAATAATGGCATATGTTGAGAATAAATTTGAGTTTTGAGAGGAAATGTCATTGTGCTGGTGAATTAAGAACAGAGAAACAATTTTGGCTGAAATTTTGAGATGTGAATAAGAAAATGAAAGAGAAATTTAGGTTTTATAAAGGTGCAGAGGCATCGGGTGCCTCATAGGGTATAAGAGAGGGATTAAATATATGATATCATGCAAAGGTTGGGAGTATTTTTAGGTTATATAGATAGTCCAACGGTGGGAGATGTTTGAGTTTGACTTAGTGTTTGATTCAAGTTGTTTCAAAAATGGGCTGGAAATGTTTAGTTTGTTGCTTACATGCCAGTGCCACAAGAAATACAAGAATGAACTTGAATTATTCATCCACATTAATTTACTTTAGGGTTTTTCAATGTTCGTCATCACTATATTTGCTTAAGCCAAAGGAAGGAAGGGTACTAAAAGATTTTGGGCAATTTTCAATAGAAATTTCTACGAGCGCAAGATAAGATATCTCATCTCTATAATTTTTCAATCTAAATTGTTTTGAACTTGGTTTGTATGATATTTTCCTTTGCACTAAACATTTACTCGAGCAAAACCGGCTATACAAGCAGTATTTTGTGTCCTGTGACCAGCTTAGGCAACAATAACTCAAGTTAAGCTTACAATTTAACTAAAGGGTCTCTATTGGCAAAGGCTAATGGAGAGTGGTAGCTGATGAGAATGAAATCAATCAAACATTTCAACCACTAGGCAAAATCGAAAATAAACTCTGAATATTTGATTACACCAAAAAAAGTTGAATAACCAAAATTGAAACAGAAAAGATAAACAACGCCAAAAGAAAGAATCAGGATTACATTAGACATCACCACTTTTAGCTCAAATTATGAACCCTGGTCTCGTTCGAAATCGACAATGAAATTTATTGAACTCGGAGAATTGAAAGAAATAGGAGTGAGAGTGCCATGCTTAGTTTCACCATCAAGTTGATTTCCTTACTCGATTAAATTATTGCACGCCCACTAGCAGTATTATTGAAAGAAAACTCCACCTCAATCTATAAACATACACCACCATTTGTTCTCACACTCCTTGGTGATTCTTGATAATGTTACACTTGTTTTACCAAAGAGAAAAGAATGATAAAATAGCATACCATTCAGGTCTCTAGTCTACGGTGTACTGATCGAAATCAATAACAAAATAAGAGGATGCTAAAAGAAAGAACTGCTAACAACACCTTAGAAAATCCTTGTCACGGTTTCCGTGATTTGATAAATTCCGTGATCTTGCAAAGTAACTATAATTCTCGTGGATTCAAGATCTCAATGAGCTTCACTAGGTCATGTGGATCCCTATAGTCACTTTCCCGCAATTACAAATTCACTAATCTTTAGTCATCGATATCAACATGAAAATCAAGACCCCATTGAGGTTTCCATCTTCAAGAACGTGTATGTTTTCAAAATAAAAAAAAAATATACATTTAAATTTGAACTACCCTCGAAGATCGAACGTGACAAAGCGATAATCTAACAAAGCCCAAGTTAAAATCAACACCAATTCATGCTAACAAAGAAACCCTTAATTAGCTACCAAAACACAAATAAGAAGCACAAATCAAACCTCTACAAGGAACATCATGGGTCCCAAATCGTCCTGTCTCTTTCCACGATGCAATAGCTCATGAGACTGGATGAGGCAACAAAATTTTGTGAGTGAGGAATTTAGCAGGAAAGGATACAAATAACCTATAACTAAGCGGAAAGACAAGACCAAATCTTACCTCAAGATTAATTCTCCTAGTGTTGAATCGCACAAGGAAAAATAAAATAAAAAATAATGAGGGTAAAATCAAACAATAGAATAAAGAGAAAAAAACAAATAAGGAAAATGAAAAAGATTACATTTAACAACAGAGAAACCACAGATTTGAGTTTTGAGAGGAGATATCATTATGCTTGTGAATCAACAATAACAAGATAAGGGTTTTCATCATCTTCTTCTTGGCAGTTTTAGAGGAATGATAAGGAGAGTTATAACAAAGAATAATAACATAAATGAGAAGTGAACATATTTTCAAGCGATTCACCATTGAGAATGAATTTTTCAAGACAGAATTTTAAGATCTAAATCGTTGAGAGAGAAAAAATGAACAAAGAGAGTTTACTTGGGACGGCTAGGCACAAGATATTTTTTGTTGCTAGGGTGCCTCATGTTTTTAGGGCATATATTTATATCGAGAAAGATGTGATCCGACGGTCGGGGATGTTGGAGTTTTAGGGTATTTAAGGCTTTTAGAGTTGCGGTGTTCGGTTCAGGGTCTAAGAAATTGGCCCGCAAATGCCTAAGTGGTTTACTAATTGGTTCTTTGTGAAATTAGGAAGTGCTAAGATACTTGTGTATACCATCCTAGCTAACGAAATTACAAAGGTTCAGTGTAGGCGGCGGAAGATAAATATAGGATACCTTATGTTTTAGGGTTACGAGGAAAATGATAATCTAACGGATGGAGAATGTTTTAGATTTGATCTTACAGGTTTTCATATTTTTATAAAGTCTTGTAATTTTTGGTTCAAGCTCAAGGTGGCCGTATATAGCCACATATGCAGAATGTCCGTCATAGATGATAGGCCTTGCCACATCCGATGCTTCAAAAATTAATAAAATAAAAATAGCCTTGCCACATCCTATGAATGTAAGAAGTTTGATTTTAGGCCGACCCGTTCGGGAGGCGGGATAATTGTGGGACGGGATATGGCACAACGTAAATGGCGGTTACAAGCTGGACTATAGCATTTGCAACCCTTTTGGCAATTGTTCTAAACACACAGAGAAACAAGGATGCTAAAACATAAGTGCTTTCTGACCAATCCCATTAATGTGCTTCCACATTTTGCCCCTTGAAACATACATTGTTTAGTTAATTCGGAAGAAGTATACTGTATATGTGCCTTCATATGACTTCGAACCCATAGGAAATATTGCATATATGAATTTCGGAAGAAAAAATCACTGCGCGCGTGCGATTTTGAACCCGTAGAAAAATGCTCCATATATAATTTTAAACCCGAAGAAGGATATTATAGACGCATTCGAGCCCGTAGAAAATACTGCGTTTATAATTTTGAACCCGAAGAATATACTACGTGTGCAGTTTTGAACCAGTAAAGAATACGCCCTCTTTTTTTTTATTCCAGGTTCTCCTTTTGTTGGGCGTGGTTATGTGTCAGGGAGATAATTTCGTCTTTCTCCGTGTGCAGATATCTTGTTACTAAGTTGTTATGAAGAAATCCGACAAGATGTTACCTGAACAAAATTTCGCCTCATCGAAGGATGTTCATAGTTCCAAACCGAACACGGATGATGAATTCTTCGCCAAAAACCTTGCCCCTGCTCGGAAAAATCACCCAGGTTTCGTGCCAATTTTGTTAACCGGTGGTGAAGATGAAAAGAAGACACGTCGGTTCTCCCAGAGAACACCATACGGTTCTATCTTCATAAAGGGGTATATTCCTCTTCCAACATTGATTTCAGGATGTGTCAAAGCCCATTGCGTTCTTTTGATAGATGGGTTGAGTTCATGGTGAGTAAGGAGCACATAAATACCAACTTGACTCGAGCGCAGATTATTGATCTTTGTCAGAGCTTGATAGAAATCTCCAGATTAGGAAGGATATCCGGGCTTGGTTGCTTTCATCTCCAGATGGTGTTCGGACACTGAGATAAATTTCTCCTTGGAGAGTGTGGCTCTCTTGCTGAATCTTCCGGTAACTGGGAATCTTAGCATCCAATTATCTGAAAGTGAGGGGAAGATGCGGGATGACCTTGCCGCTAAGTTGGGAGATTTCGCTCGGAAAGACTCCACTGCGAAGTCGAAGGATTCTGTCCGGAAAGAGGATGAAAGGTGCCTTTACAGCTGGTGGATATCTCAATGGTTTCTAGACGAGCTAGAACCTAAACAGAAAAACAGTGATCTTTATGTTGCAGCATTTTTGGCTCTCTGGTTGTCTAGAGACATTTTTGATGACGGTTCTGGTAAGAAGGAAATAAGACCAGAGTTGCTAGTGATTGTTGTGAAGTTGGCAAAAGGTGAAGTTCTTCCCATTGGCAAGCTATTCCTTGGTTCCCTGTATGTGCATCTGGATCACCTAGTTGCGAATATGCGAGTTTCGAATGGTTTTATGAAAGTGGATTCATATGTGCACATTGCTTTCCTGCAAGCCTGGTTATGGGAACACTTTGAGAAGTATGCTCCGAAACCGTTGCCTTAGATTCCCGTTGAGTTAGGGGGCTCTCAAATTCTTCGATGGGTGAACAAAGGCGTCAAGGGTTGGCATGAGCTTGGTTAGTCTTCTTAATAAGTCGTATGAAATCAGTTTTCGCCCATGGGAGCCGGTCCATAGGTCGGTGACTCAAATTGAAACCTTTGCTTCTCCTCCGATCATGTCTTTGTCTTCTGATGGCAATTTGAGCGTTGGTGAAAACTTGTTTATTCAAAGTTGCATGTCCAGGTTATATGCCGTCTTTCTTCATGGGGTCTTTCAGGATAGTCGCTTACAATATTGGACTGCGGCTCGTCACATGGGTTTCGATCAAGGGGTGCCTCTTTCTTACCAGTAGGTGATTCCTAAGGATTCATTGCATGCCGCCCTCAATGCCGGTGCCGTTGAGCCGGGTATCCGCCTTCCCTTCTTTCAAATGGGAAGAGTAACTTCGACGACCTTTGGCTATAATGAGTTCTGGCGCGATGAGTTTATTATGATCCAAGATTTTGTAAACAACGTGGTGGAGAATGTTCGTTGTAAGCCTTCCCTAGCAGTTTTGAATAAGTATCCAATGTTGAGAGATCTCAAGCGAAAGTTGCCTAGCAAATCGGAAAGTCCCCAGGCCAAGGAACGGAGAACGAAGAATCGTCTTTGGCGGGTTCGGGCGGTTTCAAAAGATCCTCCCGCAGCTCTCGTGTCTTTCGGTTCTTCCATTAACCGGTATGTGTCGCCTCCTTGTTGGTTTGTCTCAAAACACGTGAATTTCTGAAAATATGTGTCTTGTTTCTTCCGGGGCTTCGGTAGTGTTAACGCTTTCATTTGCCCTTGCGTTGCCGAGAGGCGGCAATTTCTTCAAAGAATTCCAAAGACGAGCCTTCTCATAGCGGTGATGAGTGGAGAAAGAAGAAAGTTCAGTGGTGAGAGTGATTCCCCTAGCGATCTTGGTTCTTTTCGGAAGTGGTTCGGTGAGTTTCGCGCTTCTTTTCTTTTCTTCTTCCGTTTCTTCTTTTGAAAAAAGAAAATGTCTAACTCAAGTTCGCAGGAGAAATCCGGTTCGGAGGATGATTCTGGGGTGGAGCCACACAAAAACTTGCCTTTGGTGACCACCGCCGGTGACTTGGAGATGGGAGTTAGCCAATTGCCGGGCACGGATGTGGTTCAAACGGTGGATGATTCTCACGATGGTTCTTTGTCGTAGACACGGAAAAAGACCCTTTGCGAGTCTTGAGGCCGGTTGCATGCGCCATTTTTGATACCCCGTACTTGGTTCCTTATCCAGGTCATGTGCTGGTTGGCGGCTTCAGCGTGCTCGCTAAGTATGAGGCGTTGTACACAGAATCAGGAGAAGCATGGGCATATGCCCACAACCAAGAAGATCACTAGTCGATTTGCGGCTGGTTAAGCGTGTGGAAGAGGCTTTATCTTCCATCGAGGATATGCGTGAGGTGATTTGGCCACACCCGTTTACGAAGGCGTTATTGCTATTTGGGAGAACCATCGCGACGTGTGTGTAGAAAAGGAGTTCAACGCCTCGTGGTTTGTCGAAGGCCTTCTTTGAGATCCGGAAGTCGAAGATACGACGGTCGAAAGCCTTTGCGAGAGGAGATTGCACGACGGGAGGTAGAACTCGAAAAGCTTTCCAAGATGCGACTATGAAGAGAGCGGCTCTTGAAGATGCAAAGTTGACTTTCTCCAAGAAGAAACAGACCTCTGTTGGATGATTTTCCTTGAATGTTTCTCTGTTAAACTTTCATTTAGGTTTTTCTTCTCTTTTTTTTTGAAAGACATCTTTGGATGTCCGGTTCAAAGTTTGACCTAGGTTTTGATAGGCAATTTGGTAGATTTTGAGGATATTGGATTATTTCTGGGATGAATGGTTTTGATAATATAACTCTGATTATGTTTTGCGAAAGGAATATTACTTTTATGAAAGTGTGTGCTAGCAATAGGCACAAGACTCAATAGTATGACGGTTTTACTAAGAACTTAAAAACATATCGTATATCTTTCCCGTCTAAATTTATTCACTTCATAGGTCTTTGCGAACATTCCCCTCTCCATGTAAAGGCGGCTTTCTTTGGTAGCATCGCCCGACAAGTCCCCAATCATTCAGTAGCATCTTGGCGAGTCCCAGATTTTCTTGTGTAGTTTTTACAGCCCAGTAATTAAGGTTGTCTGGCGATTGAGTCGGATTGAGTAGTAACATCTTGACAAGTCCCAGTTTTCTTGTGTAGTTTTTACAACTAGTAAGGGTTGTCACGGTAGTTGAGTCGGATTGAGTCGCCTTCCCTACCATCTTGACATATGGGTCGAAGAATGAGATCGACAGTGATCGACATTGTAGCGATAGATCAATCCTCCCATTGTGGTCGCCAATTTTTATGGGTAAAAATCATTTACGCTCGATTTTGGTAAATTCGGTAGGTGAGTGAGAAACTTGGTTTAAACCCTAAACAAATGTCTTTTTGCACGTGAGTACTTTATAGATTCGAGAGATCAATGTACGAGTCAGGCCTAAAACAAGAAATGGGCCGTTCGGACTTGCTTCGATCACAAAGTGGAGGAGAAGGGTTGATTTGGGAGGAAGCAAAGAAAGGTGTTGAGACCAGAATAGTGCAGGAGAGTAATGTCTCGACTTGTATCGGAAAGTGGAAGCTTAGGAAGCTTGGAAGAGATGAAAGCTTTTTTTTTTGGAGAGCTTGCAAAGTTGCCTTTTCACGAGAGTGTTGTATTTTTCTCTGACCGAGACTTGTTGTACGGTGGAAATAGGTAAGACCTATTTATACAAGTTGAGATTGAAACGTACCCTGGCCTCATGAAGGAAGAGAGTAAAGGGTGAAATAATGGGAGGAGGTGGTAACCACATGGTGTTTATGGGTGAAAACGTTTTCACCATTATTTCCTCATTTATTTGACCGCTTATTCCTATTCACGCTTTCTTAATGTGAGCGTAGTGTACGGTGTGCCAATTTGTGACCGCCAAACCAAGACCCTGGAAAGCATCCCCGGTTGTGTTGATGTCTCGAGTGTTGGTTGCACCTTGAGTGCAAGTGGCGCTGCTAGTGGCGCGTGTGGCATGTGCGGAATGCCTTTGTTGCGGGTTGCACCTTGAGTGCAAGTGGCAATGCCAGAGTTGCTAGTGGCGTGTGTGGCATGTGCCAATGGCGTGTGTGGAATGCCTTGGTGGTAGGTTGCACGTTGAGTGTAAGTGGCAATGCCGGAGCCGCTAGTGACGTGGGTGGCAAGTGCCAATGGCGTGTGTGGAATGCCTTGGTGGTAGGTTGCACGGTTTTGCAAGTTCGGCTACCGGCGTGTGTGTTTGGCATTTGTCAATGGCACGCATGGCCATTAGGGCTATGTCTGGTAAGAAAGCTACCAGCGATGCGTGTTGGCATGTGCCAATGGCATGCTCGGCCATTAGGGCCATGGCACTGGTAAGAAAAGCTACCGGCGATACGTGTTGGCATGTGCCAATGGCATGCTCGGCCATTAGGGCGTGGCACAGTAAGAAAAGCTACCGGCGGCGTGTTGGCATGTGCCAATGGCATGCGTGGCCAATTTGGGTCGCGTCCTGGTAGGAAAAAGCTACCCGGAGCGTGTTGGTATGTGCCAATAGCGTGTGTGGCCAACTTGGGTCGCGCCCTGGTGGGAAAAGCTACCAGCGAGCGTGTTGGCATGTGCCAATGGCGTGCGTGGCCAACTTGGGTCGCGCCACCTGGTGGGAAAAGCTACGACGATGCGTGTTGGCATGTGCCAATGGCATGCTCGGCCATTAGGGCCGTGGCTGGTAAGAAAAGCTACCAGTAGCGTGTTGGCATGTGCCAATGGCATGCGTGGCCAATTTGGGTCGCGGCACGGTGGGAAAAGCTACCAGCGATGCCTGTTGGCATGTGCCAATGGCATGCTCGGCCATTAGGGCCGTGGCCTGGTAAGAAAAGCTACCAGCGTGCGTGTTGGCATGTGCCAATGGCATGCGTGGCCAATTTGGGTCGCGTCCTGGTAGGGAAAGCTACCAGCGAGCGTGTTGGCATGTGCCAATGGCGTGCGTGGCCAATTTGGGTCGCGCCCTGGTGGGAAAAGCTACCAGCGAGCGTGTTGGCATGTGCCACGAGGGATTAAAACCCAACTGTTGATGGTGGTTAAATCCTATGCGTGATTTAACCATGTTTCCACTAAACAAGAACTACGCACCAGGGATTAAAACCCAACTGTTGATGGTGGTTTTTAAACAAAGGGTAAAATCGTAAAACCCCAAATAACCTAATGTCACCGGTGACACATTTATTAGTCCTAATTCCAAGAAAACCTCGGTTACTTTAGATTGGTTAGTTTAGCTAGTTATCACCCCGAGAAATATCGTATATTTTGATGAATCTACGATAGTATATTTGTGAACGTAGTTGGTTTTTGTTCGGAAAGAACAGGTAAGGCCATTTAATTTGTCACTGTTGGTGTTACCTTGTTATTGCGTTTCTGGAATTGTATAATTGGTAGTAAAAGTTGATTTCTATGATCGATTTGTGGAACAAATCTTGTGATAATGTTGGTACCTTGATTTTTGATGCTTGGTTAATTGATATGTATTATAATGACTTTTGTAATGATATAAACTATAATAGATCTTGTAAGGATTCTCATCTTGAATCGGTCAGTGTAATCGATATATGAAGCTTGCATCTTTTATGGAAAAAAATTGTCCACATAAGTTATCATAAATTTTTAAATCACAAAATGAATAAATAATACGATTGTATGATAAACATATCATGAATTTAATAATTTACAGAAAGACACATGGTTGTATAAAATTACCTATTGAAACTATTAATCAAATGAACTCTTTGCAAAGAAGATTTTGATGGGGTTTCGGAGAAAAGAAAGGTGTTTGTCTTACATCTTGGGATAAATTGAATAGACACAAACATGTTGGAGCACAAGGTTTTAAGGACAAAATATGAATCTGGCATTGTTGGTAAGATTTGCTTGAAGACTCTGCATACATGATGATAAGGAACGGGTAAAAGCCATAAAATCCAAGTACTTTTCTTGGAAAGGTATGCTACTCTCCACAGAGTCTGCAAAATCATCTTGGGACTGGAAAATGTACAAAGAAATACTGCGTTTATACGTGATAACAGTTTATGGAGAATTGGAAATGGTTCAAAGATACGCATCTGGTTGGATATATGGGTTCATGACTTGATCACCCTCCTCGACAGAATATTACAGAAGCAAATGCTGAGGATTTTAGATGGGTCAGTGAACTTATTATGCCTGAAGTTGGTGAATGGAATGTATAACTAGTGCGGTCTCTTTTCGACAGTAATACAACTACCATGATTATACAAATGCAACTGCCTCGCAGTGCTCCAGACAGATTAATATGGAAGCTTACAAGACACCGAGGATTCACACTAAAGTTTGCATATGAGCAAAGTCTTGGCAATGTTCAAACCTCTACGGAAGTTCAGGATACCTTAATTATATGGAAGGAATTTTGGGAACTGCACACTTGGCCTAGAGTCAAACATTTTTTCTGAAAATCATTAACCAATATACTACCAACAAAGGAAAGATTGTCTAGGGTTTGTGGCTATATTAATCAGACATGTCAGATGTGTAACCAAGTTGTGGGAGATATAATGCACATCCTTGTTAAATGCCCTTTCGCTAAGGCAGTTTGGATGAGCGTACCAGGTGGTGGCAGGGTTCTCAACAGTTCAAGTAATAGTATTGGTCTTCTTTTAGAAGGGTGGAATAATCAATATAAGCAAATGCAATAGCACAGTGAATGAGTTAATCGTGCGATGGTTGTGTGTTGGAGCATACGAAATGCAAGATGTTATCTTCTTTTTTTTTCAAAACAAGACATACCTCAAGAAACTTATGCTTACCTCAAGACATCTTTTTTTTGTTGGAGAATAGCAATTGGTGCCATTAATTTTATAGATTACCTCAAGAAACTTATGCTTCATGATGATGCAGACATACCCTTAAGTTTGCCATTACCAATCGAACCAACTTGGATTCCACCTCCACAACCTTTTCTTAAAATTAATTGTGATGCATCTTTTCTTAAGAGACACATTACAGGCGTTATTGGACTAATTTTAAATAATTTTTTAGGGCAAAGTGCAAAGTGTTGAAAAAGAAGAATGTCAAGCATTCCTGGATGTCGTGAAGTGGAGTTGTGAGTTGAAGTTGTTAAATGTTAGAGCATAGCTCGGTTGAACCCACCATGTGTTGGTATGTCAAGTTTGGTTGTCATATTTTAGTGAACCAAAACTCATTTAAAGAGTCGCTTGATTATGTACTAGAGTCAACTTCGTATAGGTTAGCTTGAAAGTATTAGGATATGAGACATTACAAGTATTGCGGGGACTTAAAGAAGTGAAGAAGTAAGGAGCTACAACGACAATATCATCCTTCCACTTGAGTTTAGTGATATTTGACTTGAACTGTTTCATTCCCTAACATATCTTTCAAGTCGCGCATATTATAAACATAACTGCGAAGCATGAATGATTACATTCTAGTTAGATGTAGTATTAAGGAGTACAATACTAAGTATAACACTTATATTTTAAACTTCGTATATAAGACATTGACATAATCGTTTAAATGACATTGTGATTATGTATGGGTATGAGGTGAAGATTTCATCCTAGGAAACAATGTTTTGCATTAGTTTAAAGGAAGTAAATTCATGAACTTGTTTCGTGAATCGAAAGGGAAATCGCTAGGCTTATTGGTATTGTTATTCATTGCATATCTTTTGAAGTACCAATATGTGTGATTAGTATAACCTCTCATGACTTGTTTATGTTCTTGGTAAAACTATTCACAAGGCCGACTTTTGTATTGGTATGACTTTTATTAGTGAAACCGATCTTAAGTAATCACCCGAGATGGTATGATCGATTTAGTGTTATTGGTATGACCAACTCTAGGCAAAGGGGAACCGATCCTAGTAAGAGGTGCAACCGATCACAAGAGGGGAATCGATCCTTGTAAGAGGTGCAACACGTTTTTAGTAGATGGGGGAAATGATCCTACGAACATGTGCAACAAGTTTTTAGTAAAAGGGGAAACGATCCTATGGACATGTGCAACGAATATAGGTAGTTACCATAAGTATGTGGGGAACCGATCCTAGTACCTAGTCAACCGAATTTTTGGAAAGCTAGTGTGACTATGCACGGTACTCACATGGAGGTAGAACCGAAACTTGTTTTGGTAGAACCATGAAACCCATGATTTGTGATTGAGTGTTCTTAATCAATCACATAGTTCTTGAAAGTCGATGAACCAATTCTAAACTCGTTTGGAAGTGTGGCAAATCGGTTTCAAGATTGTAAGTATGAAGGAGGACTTACAAAGTAAAGATGTCGACATACTTTGAACATGTGCAGTAACGCTTATCTTTTATTGTTCAAAGATATTCCTTAATAGCTAAAGGAAAATCCCGGATCGAAAAATAAGTTGAGAATCTTTTAATTAAGGTTTTTTATTTTTTTTTTTGGAAAATGAAAAATGGTAATGTGCATTTACTAATTGGAGATTTTCTAAGAGATTTTCGGTCAATGTTTGGACAAAGCATTTCCAGGAATTATGGAAACTGAATCAGAGAAATATATTGCATATCTTGAGAATATTTTCGATTTTGGAAATTCCTTGGTGTCCAAACTTCCTTGGTCTATAAATACCAAAGTTTGCACTTCTATCAAACTAATCCTCGAGCCAAACAAAACAACCTAGTTGTGTTGTTCTTTCGGTGGAGCCGCCTATTCGGAGAGGAAAGTAACCTAATTAGGCGAAATCTCTTACGACCGCTCAGTTTAAAGACTTCTTTGGGATTGAGAAGCTCTATTAGTACCGTTGGTAGGAAACTAGATAATTGCGGTTTATTATTGGTTTTCGATTGATCCTTATGTTGCACCAATTGATCTAAAATTTATGGCATGTGCCAATGGCATGCGTGGCCAATTTGGCCTAGGTTGCACGGTTTGCAAGCCTAGGCGCGGCGCTACTTTGGCATGGTGCGGCTAGGGCCAAGGTAAGGGTGTTTGGCTTGTCATGGCGTGACCAGCGTAGCTAGGGCCAAGGCGAGTGCGTTTGGCATGGCGCGGCTAGCTTGGGCTAGGTGTGGCCGGCATGATTTGTCATTGGCACGGAGGTGCGGCTAGCATGGTTGGCATGCTTTGGCGCGTTTGGTTTTGACTAGCATAGCTAGGGCCAAAGCGAGTGTGTTTGGCATGGCGCGGCTAGCTTGGGCTAGGTGTGGCTGGCATGATTTTCCATTGGCACGCAGGCGAATTAGGGTTTTGTTCGTTGTAACCCTAATTTGAAAAAATACCCCTATTAATTCTTGACTACATGCATTAAATGTTCTAATAAATGTGTCATAGGTGACATTAGGTTATTTGGGGTTTTACGATTTTACCCTTTGTTTAAAAACCACCATCAACAGTTGGGTTTTAATCCCTCGTGGTGCAGAGTTCTTGTTTGGTGGAAACATGGTTAAATCACGCATATGATTTAACCACCATCAACAGTTGGGTTTTAATCCCTCGTGGCACATGCAACGCGCTCGCTGGTAGCTTTTCCTACCAGGGCGCGACCCAAATTGGCCACACACGCCATTGGCACATGCCAACACGCTCGCTGGTAGCTTTCCCTACCAGGACGCGACCCAAATTGGCCACGCATGCCATTGGCACATGCCAACACGCTCGGTGGTAGCTTTTCTCACCAAGCCGTGGTCCTAATGGCCATGCATGCCATTGGCACATGCCAACACGCATCGCTGGTAGCTTTTCTTACCAGGCCGTGATCCAAATTGGCCACGCCTTCCAAACATGCACGCTGGTAGCCCAACTTGCAAGCCATGCAACCTAGGCCAACTTGGCCCTACGCGCCATTGGCACATGCCAAAACCCACGCTGGTAGCCTAACTTGCAAACCGTGCAACCTACCGCCAAGGCATTCCGCACATGCCATTGGCAGATGCCACACGCCACTAGCACCTCTATGCATTGCCACTTACACTCAACGTGCAACCTACCACCAAGGCATTCCACTCATGCCATTGGCACATGCCACACACGCCACTAGCAGCTCTGGCATTGCCACTTGCGCTCGAGGTGCAACCCACAACAAAGGCATTCCGCACATGCCACACGCGCCCCTAGCAGTGCCACTTGCACTCAAGGTGCAACCAACACTCGAGACATCAACACAACCGGGGATGCTTTCCGGGTCTTGGTTTGGCGGTGCAAAGATGCAGCGTACACTACGCTCACATTAAGAAAGCGTGAAAAGGAATAAAGCGGTCAACTAAATGAGGAAATAATGGTGAAAACGTTTTCACCCATAAACACCTTGCGGTTACCACCTCCTCCCATTATTTCACCCTTTACTCTCTTCCTTCATGAGGCCAAGGTACGTTTCAATCTCGACTTGTATAAATAGGTCTTACCTATTTCCACCAGACGACAAGTCTCGGTCAGGAGAAAAATACAACACTCTCAGAAAAGGCAACTTTTCAAGCTCTCCAAAAAGTTTTCATCTCTTGCAAGCTTCCTAAGCTTTCACTTTCCGATACAAGTTGAGACACTACTCTCCCGCATTATTCCGGTCTCAACACCTTTCTTTGCTTCCCTCTCCAAATCAACCCTTCTCCTCCACTTTGTGACCGAAGCAAGTCTGGAACGGCCATTTCTTGGTTTAGGCCGTACTTGTACAGATTGATCTCTCGAATATAAAATGTGCTCACGTGCAAGACATTTGTTTAGGGTTTAAACCAGTTTCTCACTCACCTACCGAATTTACCAAAATCGCGGAAACGATTTTTACCCATAAACACCATAAAGCAAACCCTTGGCCCCACATGCCAAGCCAAACCGCACCTAGCCGAGCTAGCCACGCCATGCACCCATGGAAAACCCTTGGCCCCACATGCCAAGCCAAACCGCACCTAGCCAAGCTAGCCACGCCATGCGCCCATGGCAAACCCTTGGACCCACATGCCAAGCCAAACCGAACCTAGCCATGCTAGCCACACCATGTGCCAACGGCTTGCCAAACCCTTGGACCCACATGCCAAGCCAAACCGCACCCGCCATGCTAGCCGCACCATGTGCCAACAGCATTCCAAACCCTTGGCCCCACATGCCAAGCCAAGCCACACCTTGCCTTGGCCCTAGGCATGCTAGCCGCACCATGTGCCAATGGCTTGCCAAACCCTTGGCCCCACATGCCAAGCCAAACCGCACCTAGCCATGCTAGCCGCCCCATGTACCAACGGCTTACCAAACCTTTGGCCCCACATGCCAAACGCACCTAGCCAGCGCCACCATGTTGTCCTTATCTACGCGGCTACCAAAACGAAGGCGTGCGACAATCGACGGTCCCCCCCTCAATCCCAGGAGCAAATCCTAGTTGTCCAACGTTACCAGACGACGCATGGTAACCTTTATCCTGAAATCCTAAGTTTTGCCACGCCAAACCACGCCATGCCAATGACATGCCAACCTAGCCGCGCCACCATGCTGGCCTTCCTTACGCGGCTACCAAAACGAAGGTGTGCGACAATCGACGATCCCCTTCAATCCCAGGAGCAAATCCTAGCCATCTATGGTTACCAGACGACGCATGGTAACCTTTGGCCGAAAACCTAAGCTTGGCCACGCCATGGCATCCCAACCAAGCCGCGCCTCCATGCCACGCCAATGGCATGCCAACCTATCCGCGCCACCACGCCATGTCAATGGCATGCTAACCTAGCCGCGCCACCATGCTGGCCTTCCCTATGCGGCCACCAATGAACGAAAGCGTGCAAAGATCAACGGCTACCTTTCCTCTTAAGATACAAAATCTCGATCGTCGAAGGTCACCAAGCTACCAAGTCTCCCAAGCTCGACTTGCCAGGCAACAACCATATGCTACATGTTTTCCACAAAAATATTTGAGACATCAACACATATTACAAACTAGGGGATCCTATTTGGGTATTGGTTTGGTGGTTTCCACAAAAACATTTGAGACATTAACACATAAGGAAGTGTCATAAGGGTGAGGCGGTTAGTAAATACAGGGAGTTAAAAGTGAAACTTTCATGGGACATCAATTCCATACGTTAATGTTTTTATGGAACATCAAATTCCATGCATACGGTTACCACCTCCTCCCATTTACTTACCCATTTTTCCACTCCTTAATGAGACCAGGGTACGTTTCACTTCGACTTGTATAAATAGGTCTTACCTATTTCCACAGTACGACAACTTCTTTTCTCTAGTTTTCTCATTCTCACTTCGTCATGACAATTGTTACTAGTTTCTTGATCGAATTCTCGTTAACAAAATGACAACTCCAAGCGCTACTACCATAGCCCACGATGGTTCTTCTATTGGTGGTTCCAACTGTTCGTAATGCCAATCACTTGGAGCCAAGGCACCAGTTATGATGATTGGGATTCAGACAAAACTTTAGTTGCCGGTGACACCATAAGAAAGTATTCATAACGTTCTTTACTAGCCTCGTTCTTTATGCAATTTTGGGCAATGCAAATTTTAAATCTAAAACATACATACATGTCTTTAAACTGAGCCTGGGACTTTCAAGCAACATGAAAATTTGGCCGCTAAGTTTTAAGTTCAGATATTTTGTGATAAGCCCCGTATAACCCGTGAAAATGAGGCCTTCAAGCAAAAGAGTGGACCATAAAATGATGGCCTGTGGCATCAAGGCTGCTAATGTGGGGTACCATTATGCTTGGGGTGTACCAAACTCAAGGAAAATGCTTTTTGTCCAATATGCATATTGATACACCCCCAAGCAAAACGGTAACCCCATTAGCAGTCATGCTATGGCACCCCACACCATAACTTATGACAAGCCTGCCCAACTCACTAAAATGTAGTGTTTCAATTTTGATAGGTGAAAATGCCAAATCTTTTTGTTGTTGTTTAAGTGAACCTGTCACACGTTGTTCTCGTTTTGTTATGGTGCAAATTTTGTATGTACTCGAAATGCAAGAAACCTCTAGAGTCTAGAGTAGCCAATTTGCATTCATTTATTATGATTGAACCAACCCTCTGCTTGTTTTCTTACTTCGGTTGGCGGGCCCGGTATATACAAGTGAAAATTTGAAATTCTAAACACACCATCTAGCAATTATATTCCATTAAGAGTTAATGTTTGTTCTCATTTTCTGTTGGAGAATTATAATAAGAAAAAAAATATTACGAATTAAGATGTTCGGGGAAATTGAATTTAATTTGTTGGCAAATAGGGTTTAGGTAGGAAAATTCGCATAAGGTTTACTTCTCCAGATCCATATAAGGATGTCCATGCATGGTGCACAAGTGACACTACCCCTGAACTTTATAGAATTTTGGTGGGAGTTAAACTCTTGGTACACCTTAACACTACCCTGTTCTTGTTTCAAAGATCGTGGCCAAGTTGTTCTTATTCGAGATATCTAAGAGTGACTTGAGAAATACAAATGATTCAACAACAAAAAGATGCAGGGAAATATCAAATCAAGCCCAAATAGCACTGAGATGTAGATTCTATACTATCAAGCACCGAAATATGTATTTAATGTAACTATCATCAACCACTAAAAACATTTATAAATTAAGTAAAAACCCAAACTAAATACTTGTAATAGCGAACAAGGTCTACAATTGAAATATAGGCTTTGTAATCGATTTTTTATGTTCAAGAGAAGAGAAAGTTACAAGTAAATACACAACACTACCCAAATCGGATAAGATGCCCTCAAACCTTTTCGGAAAACTTTGAGAAACTTCTCCGATTCAATGATTACCAATAAAACAATTGCACGTCACGGCGCAAACTTCCTACTAAATTTGGTTGTAAGGTCAGTACTCGATTCTCCAACTCATCTATTTCTCTATTTTGTATGACTGTATCTCCAGGGTCTGAATAGGAAAACAAAAACAGACCTGGTGATACCTCCTCAACCAGTCTATCTCTCCAGTGTGTATCTGCACCCAAAGAGAATCTGGAGATGCTGAAGCACCTGGCGCAATCTCAAGTATGGATATGAGGCAAACCCTGCATAGAATAACCAAAAACATGAATGTCAAAATTATGGGCTAAGAAATGAAAAAATTATCAAACACCACCATTATTTTACAGATCTTACCATCTGGAGACACTTGAGATTGTTTGTTATTGAGAAAGTAAAACAACTTAGATCTGAGAGGATAAGTCATTATGACAACAATTTCAAAGATCCATGTCTCTGTCTTCTCTTTGATCTCCACCAAAATATGTGTAAAGCTTCCAACATGAAACCAAATCTACTTTTATCATAAACCCCCATCTGATTTTGGAAACGGCAAGAAGAACTACTCCGGCTACTAGTTTTTCCGCCTCCCTCACTCACCACACACCGCCGACCTCCACTCTCACTCAACATCTACCAATATTAGGGCTTTGTTTCACTTATAAGGGAAATGTGTGACTTACTAGAATACCCATTATCTAAACTGGATATTTCCAGAGTAGCCCAGTCAGTGAGCAAGCACTTGATAATAAGGGGAGCATTCCATGAAATAACTTGATTCACGAGAATTCTATCAATAATCCCAACGTCGTAGTCTTTAGTAGTAGCATCTACATAGAGGACTTTACCGATGCAAAGAGCCTTCCACCAAAGATAGAATGATGCAACCAAACGAGCTGAAAGTATTGCCCCCATCTATAATATTTAAGAAGTTGACGCGAAGATCTTGTATTGATAAATCTGGCTGACCTCTACTCTAAGAGAAAGGTGAGAAGCAATTAGGAGACCTTAAGTGATATGAAGATGATTTATAGTTTCACTGCACTGCCTACAAAGCTTACAGATCATATTATGACCTCCAACAAATCCATCAATGTATGCGAGCACGCACCCAGACCATTGTTAAGCATTCTCCACGTGGAATTTAGACTTTAGGGGGCAAAGTTTTCAGAAACATTATTCACAGTTAGGTTGCAGGTTTGGTTTGTTCATAGTCATAAAAGTACAAGTTAATATTTTGAGAGGAAACATCAATACGGAAAATTGTGGTTTCGATGGTGGTGCTTTAAAACAATTGGCTGCCATGTCTTTGTCATTGCGGGGATGTTTGGATCTCAGTGTTGCTTACTACCACTCAAGTAAGACTAAATGGCGAGAAAAAAAAAAGCACTCAAGTAAAGATAACAATGAAAACGAACTCTAGTAGGAGAAAGGAAGAACGAAAATTATATGGTAATCTACACAAGAAAAAATATCTCGCTCTGCTCTCAAAAATCATTTGATTATGTACTTGCCACTTATGCAACAAATTGCAATTTGAAACAAAGTTATATTTCCATAATTATTGTACATATTCTTTGAAATTTTATGCTTAGCACATGCACTCGGTGCCAATAGCATTATACGGCACAAAACAGCATGGCGACAAGAAGCACAGGTACTTGAAGAACCATTGATTGCTATATGGACTGAACTTAAAAGGAGGTACTTGATAAGAAGCATGGGTTAGAGATGGGCTATATGCAGCTTCAACATAAAGACTGCGTACATTGCAGCTCAGGGGAGAAAAAAATGCAAATATCGGAACATGTAAAACTGAAGGCAGAGCGCAAACCACATACCTATAACTATAAAATTAAAAGGAATCACTAAATTGGAATCTCTAAGTTACCAGGTAAATAGGAATGACTTCCGGATGGAACAAATTCCAAGCTGGGAGATATCAAAGCAACTGTTAGCAGCTTCAAGATACAGATGTAATATTTACAACATAAAAAAAAAAAACTAGTCTGCACCAATACAAGTCTTATTAACAAGCATTAATTATCACTAGATTTTCTTCTATTTGTGCATGGATAGGCTGATGAAATGAAGAAAACAAACGTAGCAACAACAAAAAGTTTATAACATATCACTAAGACATTGAGTAGGTATTGAGGCACTCCACCATTTTCACTGAACCATGATGTACTTAGAAAGGAGATGTGACAGTGTGCACTATATCCCTCCTAAAGATGCAGCTCAGAATGGACTCAAAGCAAGCCATATACCAAATAAAAGAAGAAAAACTCCCAAATTATGCTCATTTTCAGTAGTTCAACCAACAATTCAACATATAAATGTAACGATGCATGCATATGTAACCTCAGTTGAAAATATTCCTGGTCATACTATTATCTCTATAATGTGAACAGGGAATAATTTTGGAACTAAAACTAAATCAACGATGAAATACGGGGAGATATACAGTGTAAATAGCTCTAATCTAAGATAGACAGAGATAACAACATTTGAAAGCGATATGCACCTATGCAAGTTTCCTTTACGAGTAATTGGCAAGCATTATCATCACTTGTATCGTTTTATTCTGATCCAAGGTTCAATCAAGCACCAAGATACGTATGTTACATGTAATGTAACTATAAAAAGAAACAAACTTACAACATTTATATATTTAAACTGAATGTTTGTAGCAGCAAGTAAGGTCTATAAAGAATATTTTCTTCTCTACCAATTCAACAGATTCCAAACTAAAATAGCAAATTTCTCTAACAAGTAGCACTGCATAATTGATCTATTTCTCTGTAGATAATATGAAGCTGGAGCAGGAGCATCTGCTTAGGACAAACAAAATTATGAATTTCAGTGTGAGGAGCAAGAGAATGAAATCAAACACATTTATTATATAGATCTTACCTGACGAAAGGAAGGACAAGTAGATCGAACTACATAGACTTGAGAGGAGAAGTCATTATCACAACCATTTCAACGATCCCTATTCTTTTTTGAAAAAGGCAAAATTTAATATAAAGAGGAAAGGGTGCTAAGGTAGCATCCTCAAAATATACAAAAGAGAAGAGCAGCCACCATAGAGAGTTTACAACACATTACTCTCTAAAAAATCTCGCCCAATCAAAAACAAAATCCTCGAACTTGACATTCTTAAATGAAACAACATTGATGGACCAACTAAGTAACAAAGATTTAATGTCTATAATAAGAGAGTTAAGCGGTTTTCTCACTTGTTTTTTTGCGATTAGAATGTCGTTTCTTTCCAACCACACAATCCACCATATACCAAACGGCACCCAATATCTCAAGAAAACAAGAGGCTTGATAGATATTTTCCATTTCCACTTCCATAAGAATTCGAGGACAATCATCGGATGAACCCATACAATGCCCAACTGCTGCAAAAAGTGCTCCCAAATCTGCCATACGAAGGAATGTGCATAGGTTCCCATTTCAACGATCCCTATCTATCTTGTTATATCTCCAAGGAATGTGCAGAGGTTCCCACATAAAATCAAAACTCCGATCATAAACCCACATCTGATTTTGGAATCCGCAAGTTGAACTCGTTACTAGTGAAATCGGCAAACGAGAACTCTTTAGTAGTTTTCCCTCAACGCCGCCTCACTCTGCGGGTAGTCTCATAATCTCTTTGAGTAACACTTCTACTGAAATCCTAGGGTTTGATTCAATATAAAGAAGAATATTTTGTGTGATTTTAGTAAATATGCCCCTGAGCTAATCCCAACGGACAATTGTTTGCAGCCCAACAGTGAGGAGGAGGAGGCCCCCGGCCCCGGAGACTATACTGCAGTGTCTAAATAGTGGCTCGTTTCTCATATTCTTGGTCAATTTTCACACCTTACACACGAGGGTTTGGATTTTCTGCTATTCTCTATTTGATTTTTTACATGAAGACAAATTCTCACATATAAACCTAGTGGTTTGACAAGATTGGATTATGGTGCAGATGAGGAATGGAACTCAGGATCCACTCAGTATGTGAACCGCACAAGACACCGGAGGAGGAGGAGGATGGGAAGTCTGAGCGAAGCTTCCCTCTTTTAAGTAGAAAAAGTTTGTGTTGTTCTCTTTGAAATTTCTCCTAAACTAACAAGGATACAACATAAAGACAGCACACCAGGACATGCCAATTCTATAAATACAGGAAATTGATGCCGGGGCACATTTCTGTTGGTCTAAGTAATTACTTAAGTTTTCATGATTTTTCTTGTAATGAAGTAATCTTCACCAATGTAAGTACCCTTGACAACATTATCATTACTTGGCCTATCTTAATCGGAGATTCTATCAAGCACTTAAAGCAATAACAACAAAGTTCAAGATCTTGACATTTCTGCAGATACCATTTCAACAAACTTCAAGTTGCAGTATCTCTTCTAGTCTCGGATTTTGCAAGTGCCACATCTGAAACTCTATCCGACCTTGGGTAAGATGAACACTATTCAAAATCAACAAAAATCTTTGCAAGACAGACCCTAGGCATGATCTTCGGGTAAAGGTTTATTTGGTTGTAAATTTTGTCCATCTTGCCAAGCCATCGATAATTACCTTGGCTTACCGGAATTCATGAACGTCAAGAAGTGGTGCACTACAATTATAAGTGTATAGAATTCCAAACACATTCAAGTATCTAGTTACTAGTACCCAAATATAAGTGACGTGAACACCTGACAAATTAGGTGTCTTGGCTTTGGGAGCCGTCAAGGTTCATTTTCTGTTTTGGATGGTGGAGACTCAGAACTAAGATATGCAAACTTACATAAGTTAATTGATGTAGATGCCGCTTTCTAAGTAAAATATAAACAGTTAACATACAATATTTCTTTCAAAACATAGATCACTGAGGCTCTGCTAAGTCCCAGTATGAAGATGTAACAAATTTTGATCATAAATCTAAATATTTGTAGTAGCCAATAAGGTCTACAATGGAAGTCTTCCGTAACAACTGAAAAATAAGCTCTGAACTGATCTTCTTATGTTCATAAGAGTAAGTTACAAGTACATACAACAATACCCAAATCAGCCATGAAGACACCCAGAAATCTCTAATTCAATGATTACCAATATACGTAAACCAATTCTGGTTATAAGGTCATCATTCCATTCTCCCAACTGATCTATTTCTCTATTATATTGCTCCATTCAAAGACAAAGACAACGACACACCGATGTGATACATCCACTAATCAATTTCTCTATGGTGTTTTTACAACCAGCAAGAATATGGATATGAAGAATGATCTGGTCATATCTCACTTCTAAAGCTGAGATAAACCTGCATAGAAAAACCAAAAACATAGATGTCAATGTTGGGGGCTAAGATCAAGAATAAAAATACCAAACACCACCATTTTATTTACAGATCTTACCTTGGCTTGAGACTGGATATCAAGACCTATGTTGTAAAAGGCGAGCGCCAAAGGCGCACTAAGCGTAGGGCTGGCGCCTGGGAAAAAAAAGGCGCCAAATTATACCTATATCTGTTTTTTTCTAAAAAAAAATGGCGCTCGCCTAGGGCGCCTTAGGTGCCAAAGGCGCTAGGCGCTGGGCTTGACGCCTCGCCTTGCCTAGCGCCTTTTACAACATAGATCAAGACTAGAAGGGAAGTAACAATTTAGATTTGAGAGAATAAGTCAATATGTCAACAAGGTAAACGGTATAAAAAACTACTTATATCATAAACCCCCATTTTATTTCTGATTTTACTTATGGTGCACCTAACAGTATTTTCGATTCCGAGTTTGATTGAAGTTTAGAATATCCAGTGATCGATAAATCCAGCCCACCAAAAGCAATTCACAGAATCACAGCAGGAAGTTTCCCTCTCAGTTGAAAAAATTGCGTTGTTCTCTTTGACATTTCTCTCAAACAAACACGGATACAACATAAAGACGGCACGGTAAGACATGCCAGTTCTATAGATACAAGAAATTGATCTAAGTAAAATGTTGAGCTTTCATGATTCCTGAAAACCTGAAATTCCTACACGGGATAGGCAAATCGAAAAATTTCCCTCATTATGAGATGGGCAAATCAAATCTGGCCGAAGAGGCCGAATTAGACAAAAGAGACAAAAACATAATTAAGAGAACAAAAGGCTAGAATGCACATGAGAATAAGTAATGTAATGTTTGAAACATTGCAAAAAACGTTGCTAGCCTATCTTTTTGTTTCCAACATTGCAACAAAACGTTTTCACTGGCTCTCTTAAAGTTGAATACATTGCTTAAGATCTGTGCGCAACGATATTTATGTTTACAAACTCTTCACCAGAAACCAGAATCTTTTACATACATGCACATCAAAAATAGTGGCGAAAAGATACAACCAATGAACCAGAAACCAATGAACCTGAAATGTGAATTGCCTCCACAATTAACAAAATTCCATTTGTACCTTCTCCATGGTAAGATACGGATATCATGCACAACTTTACCCTACAAAAGCCTCCCTTGACCCTTGTATTTACAGCAATAAGAACACTTGGAATTCAAGGGCCACAAACCATGGGAAAGAAGCATAGATACTTAGAGAGGATCTGCAGCAATATACACTACAGGTGCATCTCAGAATCACCAAAACTCCCACAGAACAGCGTGAGCACATATGTGTCTGTAACTTCAGTTAAAAACATCGGCATGGTAATACTAATATCTCTATATTGTCATGTAAACAGAACTAATATTCAGCAACGAAGTGATGGGCAGATATCTGTGTAAACACTTTAAGATACAAAAAAAAATATACAACATTCAAAAGTGATCTGCACCAATACAAGTATTCTTTATTGGTAATTGGTAAGCATTATCATTACTTGGCCTATTTTAATCGAGTATCTATCAAGCACTTAAAGAAATAACAGTAGACAAGGTCCAGAAATTCAAAAAAGTACAAGATCTTGACATTTCTGCAGATGCCATTTCAACAAACTTCAAGTTGCAACTTGCAATATCTCTTTTAGTCTCGTATTTTGCAAGTTCCACATCAGAAATTCTATCCGACCTTTCGTAAGATTTGATCAATGGAAACTAATCAAAATCAACACAAATGCTGCAAGACAGCCCAAGGTGCGATCTTCAGGTAAAGGTTTATGTGGTTGTAAATTTTGTCTACCAGAATTCATGAACATCAAGAAGTGGTGGACTAGAGTGTTCATGAATTCTTGTAGACAAAATTTACAACCACTTGTTGAGTGGATAGGATGCAAAAGCATCTAATTACTAGTACACAGATAAAATGACGTGAACGCTTGAGAACATTGGTGGCACTAGGAACGACTGCAAAGAACTTGGAAAAGATAAACTTGTTCTCTAGTTTTAGTAACAAACTAAGTGTGTTGGCTTTGGGAGCCGTCAAGGCCACTTTCTGTTACGAGCCTCAGAACTAAGATATGCGTACTTACAAGTTACATGAGTTAAATGTTGTAGATGCTACTTTCTAAGTAAAATATAAACAGGAAATACATACAATATTTCTTTCAAAACATACATCACAGGCACTAATTACGATCATATCCATGTTTGAGTTGGAAGGTAAATAGAACTGATTCAACAACAAAAAAAAATACAGGGAATTATCAATTCAAGAATAAATAGCCTTGACATATAGATTCTATCAAGCACCAAAGTATGTATTTAATGTAACTATTATCAAACACTAACATTGAGATATAGATGAAGTAAATCTAAACTAAATACTTATAATAGCAAATTAGGCCCTACAATAACAATTGAAATACAAGATACAACACTACCCAAATCATATATGAAAACACCCTGAAATATTTTGCTAACTAAAACCAATTGGAAACTGTGAGAAACTTAAAAAATCTCTAAACCAATGATCACCAATATAACTACAGCTGCATGCCACTGGCCCAAACCCCCTACCCAATTCTGGTTGTAAGGTCATTCTCCCAACTAAATCTCTATTTTGTTTCTTCATTAAAAAGACAAATCTGTAGATGCAGATAAGACAGTCCGGGGTTTGCCCATGCAAAAACAACCTGGTGCTATCTCCCATAAAAATACGAGACCATCCTGCATACAAGAACCAAAAACATGAATGTCAATATTATCGGTTAAGACAAGAATGAAAATATCAAACACCACCATCATTTTACAGATCATACCTTATAAAGAGAAGTGAGACTAGGTAAATCTGCCCATATCAGGATTAGAAGGTAACTATTAATTTAGATCTGAGAGGAGAAGTCATTATGATGGAAAATTCAAAGATCTCTGTCTCTCTTCTTTTTGATCTCCCCCAAGCTATGTGTAATGGTTCACCAAAACTAATTTTATCATAAACCCCCATCTGATTTTGGAACCGGCAACAAGAACTGCAGTTACTTGTTTTTCCGCCTCCCTCACTCACACTTTCAGCCTCCACTCTCACTCAATATCTACAAAAATATTAGGTTTTGGTTCATTTATAGGGGACTGTGAGATTTTACTAGAATAACCTTTATCTAACCCCACTGGCTAGGCACACCCAATGTTATAACTAGGGATGTCAATGAATCCGCTTCCTCCCGGGTACCATACTACCCGGAACCGGACCCTATTATTTTCTTTGGTTACGGGTCTTAACGGTTTTGGGTCTAGTTCCTAAATTAGAAGGCCCAGAACCGGAACCGTTTAAATAGTCGGGTACCCACCGGTCTCGGGTATTTTAGGTTAACCTTTTAGAAAAATCTCTGGAAGAACTAAACTCTCATCAGTACCCCAAGGAGACAAAGTGGTTTAAGAAGATCTATCTACAAATATAATAGGATCGATCATGGATGCACGAGAGGAGGTAAGGGCTGCAATGAGGGTTGTGGTTGCGTTGTACCATGCCGGCGGTTAAAAAAACGTCTAAAGTCTCAACTGAATTTCATTTCTCAAAAATGAATCCCTAGATTTTTTCAAGTCGCTCTGATCACCCATGACCAAAATTTGAACTACCTCAATCCAATACCTTACTCCGCATATCTTATTTAACATTACCTTTCCCAAACACTTGAAAGTACCATTTTTTTTTTTTTGATCGGTAAAGATAAAGTTTTATTGATCAAAAACGAGTGTATAAAAGACTTATACTACTCGGACAAAGAACAAAAATAATAGCTTGGGCACAAGACTATTCAAAGACTAAGACAAAACAAAAGCATCACACTCCCTAACATAAGCAGTATCACATACTCTCTGGATTAAGGGGGCTGGAAGTAAGCTTTTGGCCATTGATCAATCACAGAGGAGTAAGAAAGGTTTTCGAAATCCTTGAACACCATGCACCAGGTGAACATCTCAAAAAGAGCCTTGTTGATTACAGTCGCAGCTGAATTCACCTTGCCGTTAAAAGCTCTTGAATTCCTTTCATTCCATATGCTCCACAGTATCACAGCCGGAACTATATTCCACACCTGAGTTTGAACTTTTGTTGGCTGAGTCAGATTCCAAGCAAAAAGAAGAGACGTGACGGTTGGAGACATAGTGAAAAACCATTGATTTGTCTTATTCCATATCCTATTATATTTGTATTATCAAGTGAAAAACTATATTCCACTTGAAAGTACCATTACCAACGAGAACCCGTTTCCACTTGCAGACAAAAAAGAAGCTAGCTGAATCTAGCCATTAACAAATACTATTTGGACGGCTTTTTAGCTTTAGGGACGGTAATGAGATCCGTCTGGAAAACTTTGGTGGATTCTAGATTTTTATTATTCTGACGCCTTTAAAACTGCCACTATTGTATTGGACCTAATAACCGCCAGTACAGTTTTTTATCGGAACGACGTTCCTTTTTTCGGTGTGCCATTCCCTTTTTCCGGTGACACATATCAACATAACTTAGAACCGACAATGAGAGAAACAAAAAAAAAATGGTGTATACTCAAAAATCAAATTGCTTACAAAAGTGACACTCGTTCATAAAAAAAAATCAAGTCAAGAAAGATGTTCTCAGACTCTTCACATTACAATTTCAGACATTCTGTGGTGTATCATTACAATTAACGGTAATGCATTTGAGTGCTCTTTGTTCTTTGTTATAGATCATTTGATTGATGCTTCCATAGCAGCCCTCCCTTTCTTGTCTCCGCATTAGCTCCCATCCATATCATGCATAAAATCTTGCCAACATACGCTAGCAACGTTCCATTAGCTCCCAGTAGCCAGCTATCCGCACAAGCAAACACCAAATAAACAAAACCCATTTAGCCAAACTAGAAATTGGGTTAAAGGGTTTTGAACATGCTTAAACACCAATAAAGCATTCTGAGAATGAAATCAAACTTTTCCTCAAGTATTCCTGTATAAGCTTATTCCATTATTTCATTTTCATATTCTTAATCGTACAACTAAAAAACCATGTTATCATATATAACTGTCTACAAAATCCTACAACAAATCAATCAAAGTTGTTATACAACAACATCAAGTATGAATTTAGATAAACAAAAGAAGAGAAACAGAACCATACCTGCAAGTTCTTAGTCGTTCGGGTTTGGTGGCAGTTGATTCCTTGAAATCTATAAGCCAATTACAGTAGAACTCACTTTCAGTGGATACATTGGAAATTACAAACAATATCTTTACCACTCGTTAGCAATCAAAGAAACATAACTATTACGTACTAGTGCTACCGATGTATCAACTTGCGCCTCCACTCCAGTTCCAAAATCCTTTTCGCAATCATCGCAAAATTTTGTCTAAGGCTACAACACAGCTAGAGAAGTTCGAAAGGCATGTAACAGTAAATATGTGTACATTTAAGAAATAAAATATAAAATCAACTCTAACACGAACAAGTGAGTCCAATTATATGAAGACCTCCAATATATGTTCCACTGGAAGACTAGAGTTCCATTGATAAATGCTCCGACATCTTCTGGTGCATCTGTAGGAAACAACAAAGAAGTTAACATCACATGGAAAGTTAACAACACTAAAGCTGTACAAATCATAATAGGTGAACTACCAACATCAAAAAATAGAGTTAAGCAATTTAGAGCATCGTGTCACCTGCAATACAAACACCAAAATTTAACGTGTGACATAAAAAACTTAATTTAACAAATAATAGCATATATCAACTCCACATCTATCTATTCATATATCACTTTATAAGTCCAATTACAGAACTTCAACAAACACCAAAGAAGCAAAACACATTTAGTCAAACCAGAAATTGGGTTAAAAGGTTTTGGGCATGCTTGAGGATACGAGAATGAAATCAAACGTATCCTCGAGTATTCCCTGTATGAGCTTATTAAAGTAGTCATTTCTATATTCCAGATACTACAAAGGAATCCACAGGTAACTACTAATTGACCAACTAAATCATGTTTTAACCTTAATTACAGAAAGGGGAAGAGAAACCCTGAGCTCTATATAAAATTGTAATCAAAAGAAAACTCATGCTTAATTTGAAACTACATCAAACAGACAAAACCAAAAATTGCAAAATCTTTACAAAATATTACCCAACAAAAGATGTTATTCACAAAATTAGGTCAAAATCAAGCAATAATGGCAAAACGAGGATTAGGGATTATACCTGCTGAAGTCTTTTCTTGTAAGTTGTTCATCTCTGTGTGAAAAATTAACTAGATTTAGGGTTACAAAATTAGGGAAAATCAAGCAATATTGAAAAAACGAGAAAGATAATTAGGGATTATACCTGCTGAAGTCTTCTTCTTGTAAATTCTTCAGATCTGTGTGAAAAATCAACTAGATGTATGGTTACAAAATTAAGGCAAACAAACTCATAAATCTCTAATTGAGAAGGTCGAGCTTAACCTAAAATGAACAAAAAAAAAAAAATGAAAGAGGGTTCAGAGAGAATAAGGAATTGAAGATTTTCGATCTAGACATTTTAGTCTTAGAGGGAGAAATAGAAACGGAGAGCGAAAATAGATTGGCAGAATGAAAAAATGAAAATGTTGGTGATGAAAATGAAAGCAAAAAGTTTTCCAGCACAAACCCATGGCTATATGGTGGGGTGGACGAAGTAAAACTATGGAACTAAGGACGGAAAATTAAAAACAGTCCCTAGTAGTAGACAATTTTGGACGGTTTGCTAAATCCGTCTGGATAAACTGTTTCTTTGGACGGCTTACCACCAACCGTCGCAAGAGCTTGCTTTTAGGATGGCTAGAAAAAATTAGGCGTCCTTAGAACCCTCCTGTTTTTGTAGTGTACTTGGAGATGCTCTTAAAGATTATTCCCAAAAAACACTATATACTAACTTGTAACTAAATTTCAGGTGAATATTTATTTAGTATAACTAAATAAAAACTAAAAAGAGAGGCGAGTCTATGGTGACCATTGTCTTCAGCGAGGAAATCATAGGACCATATGGTGGTGAAGATCATCAAAAAGGGATATCAGCTAATATCAACCAAATTTTAGATTAAGGCATTTCATATCTAATTGACCACACAAATTGGACTTATCTCGAATCTATTTATCATGAATCGTTCAACTCAACTAATTTGACATGTATTACACAATTGGAGTTATTGGTACATCTCCATAGCTACTAATAATATTGGTAGAATTATTCTACACTTGGATTTTCTCAAAGTGCTCTTTTTTTGTCATGATCCATGCCAAAACTCGGTTTACAATCAACTTTTTTTTTTTTTTTTTTGTGACCATGCACTTTTTGTAGGCACTAATGGAGGCCCTAAACTAAATGCGAGGTATCAAACTAATAAGATTTGCATGATCATTTTGCAACTATATATATATATACTTAGTTTTAACACAATCGGTCATAATAATACAAAAAATAATACATATTCAAATTTTTTTGACAATTCTAATAAATTTACAATTACAAAGTTGGGAAAGTATAAGATGTCGGAAGAAACTGCGCCACTTGGTGCTGAAAAAGAGGATTCGAGATAGTACCTTGTATTATGAATGCAGGAAATATTAAATCCCTATGAAGTCTGAGCTGCTGGAAATCTAATTAGTCGGGAGAACACGAGAGATGGTCAAATGTTCAGGTATTGAAACCATTGTTGACCCTTCATACCGCTTATATGGATTAATAGGAGGTACATACGCACTCCTGGGTTGATTAGAATCAGATCATGATAATATTAGTGTAGTTTGAGTAGTTGCTACAAGTGCACTTTTTCTCGATTGTCTTTTTTTTGCATGTAATCCATGTAGGATTGTTATTTGTCTCATTTAGCTATTTCACACAATTAGCTAAGTTTCTTGCTTATACTAGGCATCAGCCGTTTTAAGTGCTTGTACCTCATCTGAAATGAGTTTTCTCTTTTGTATTTTTGGTTTTATTGAAAAGTTGCCAAAGGTGAGATGGTAAATTAAGTTAGGATAAAAAACTGTTCCAGGATAACATTCCCTCATAGACCAAATTCCTAGCATGGATCCTTCATATAATTGAAAGTGTCATTCCACTCATTCCCAATTGGTTTTAAGTTAGATGTTATATTTTATCATGGTATCAACAACAGTGATGGCACTGGAAACGACTGCAAAGAACTATCGATTAGCTGATAACTGATAAGATATCGGATATCCTATCTAATATTACGACATTCAAATTCAATACGTTTCTCCATCAATGGGGTAAGAGAAAACAAAATCTTGACGGAGATCCGAGACAGCTGTGAGCCTGTTGAAGATCAGCGACTTTTAGGAGGGTCAGCGGTCCGGTAAGGTCGGGTTTTCACACTATTCATAACCGGATCCGGTTATCTTGTCCGATCTTTCGTTGTTAACAGATCCGGTTCAGATTTTAATGGATCCAGAACCCGAACTAATAAAATAGTCTGATTCAACATACGGGGCCCCGACGATATATTTGTCTAAGTTGAAAAAATTTTGTTAGTCTCTTTGACATTTCTCTCAACCAAATAGGAATACAACATAAAGACGGCGCACTAGGACATGCCAGTTCAATAAACACAGGAAATTGATGTGGAGGCACATATCAGTTGACTCCTTTCGCAAAATGTGCAACTTTTGAAATGACAAACACAGGAAAGCAGTAGCGGTGGTATTGACGCTTTCATTTCTCAAATAGCAACAGTAGCAATTCCTTCACTTGCCTAGTATGGAAAAGGTCTTGAGCAGCACGCAGTTTCATCACTTCTCTGAACAGATGGAACTTACGGGGTACCAAAAACTAGTAGGTAAGGTCACTGGCCCGAAGAGGCCGATTTAGACAGATTTAGAGAGACAGCAAAAACATGAATATGAGAAAAGAATAATTCAATGTCATGTTTGAAACATTGCAACAAAAAGTTTTCACATGGCTCTCTTAAATTTTTTAAGACATTGTTTAAGATCTGTGCACAATGAGATTCATGTTTACAAACTATTTGCCAGAAACCAGAATCTTTAACAGGCATGCACATCAAAAATAATATCGAGAAGATATAACTAACGAACCTGAACATGCGTAAGTTCATTTGTTGGCTGAAACGTCAATTGCCTCCACAGTTAACAAAACTTCCATTGTAACTTCTCCATGGAATGATCCGGATATCATCAGCGACTTCACCAAACAAAATCCGCCCTTGACCCTTGTATTTGCAGCAATAAGAGCACTTGCAATTCAAGGACCAGCAAACCATGGGCAAGAAGCATAGATACTTAGAGAGGATCTGCTGCAATATACACTACAGATGCAGCTCAGAATCAATAGAACTACCAGACAACAATGTAAGAACATGTGTCTGTAACCTCAGTTAAAAACATTGGCATGACCATACTAATATCTCTATATTGTCTTGTAAACAGAACTAATTCATCGACAAAGTGATGTGTACATATCTTTGTAAACACTTTAAGATATAAAAAAAATGTATGCAACATTCAAAAGTGATCTGCACCAATTTAAGTAATTGACAAGCATTATCATTACTTGGCCTAATTTTATCAGAGTTTCTATCAAGCACTCAAATCAATAAGGATAGCCAAGGTCCAGAGCAAAGTACAAGATCTTGACATTTCTAACGCTATGCAGATACCATTTCAACAAACTTCAAGTTGCAGTATCTCTTCTAGTCTCGGATTTTGCTAGTACCGAGACTATAAATCCAATGGACACTAATCAAAATCAACAAAAAGTGCTGCAAGACACCCCAAGGGGTGATCTTCGGGGAAATGGGTACTTGGTTGTAAATTTTATCCATTTTACCAAGCCATCAATTAGACCTTGGCTTACCAGAATTCATGAACGTCAAGAAGTGGTGAACTACAACTATAAGTGGATAGAATGCAAAATACATTCGAGCATCTAGTTACTAGTACACAGAAAAATGATGTGAACGATTGACAACACTGGTGGCAGTGGGAACGACCGCGAAGTTTTAGATTCTGGAAAAGATAAACTTGTCCTCTAGTTTAGTAACAAACTAGGTGTCTTGGCTTTGGGAGCAGCCAAGGTTCATTTTCTGTTTTAGATGGTGAAGCCTCAGAACTAAGATAAGCATACTTACATTATCTAATTGCTGTAGACGCCACTTTCTAAGTAAGATATAAACAGTTAAAGACATGCGAGATTTCTTTCAAAACATAGATTACAGGGTCTGCTATGACCCGGTTGCGGTGTAACAAATTATGAACATATCAATGTTTGAGTTGTCGGTGGATAGGTAGGAGTGACTTGGGAAACGGGCGATTCAACAAAAAAGGCGTGAAATATCAATCAAGCGTAGATAGCACCAAAAAATAGATTCTATCAAGCACCAAAATATGTATTCATGTAACAATCATCAAACACTAACAACATTTATAGATGAAGTAAACCTAAAGTGAATCCTTGTAATAGCCAATAACAGAACTGATTCAACAACAACAAAAAATGGCAACGAAATATCAATCCAAGCGTAGATAGCACCGAAAAATAGAATCTATCAAACACCAAAATATGTATTTATGTAACTATCATCAAACACTAACAACATTTATAGATGAAGTAATGCTAAACTGAATACTTGTAATAGCCAATAAGATCCAATGGAAATTTTCACTAACAATGAAACTGATCTTCCTATGTTCATAAGAGTAAGTTACAAGTACATACAACAATACCCAAATCAGCCATGAAGACACCCTGAAATCTTTTTTCCTAACTAAAAACTTAAAAAATCTCTAATTTAATGATTACCAATATAATGACTTCATGTAGCTCAAACTTAAAAAATCTCTAATCTTCTCCCAACTGATCTATTTCTCTATTCAGTTGCTCCATTCAAAGACAAAGACGAAGACACATATTCTTTGACCAATTTCTCTATGGTGTTTTTACAACCAGCAAGAATATGGAGATGAAGAATGAAAATACCAAACACCACCATCATTTTACAGATCATACCTATGAAAGTGATGTGAGACTAGCTAAATATGCCCATACCAGGATTGGAAGGGAACCAATAATTTAGATCTGAGAGGATAAGTCATTATGACGGCAAATTTCAAAGATCTGTGGATTCTTTCTTCTCTTTGATCTCCACCACGCTGTGTGTAATGGTTCACCAAAACTAATTTTATCATAAACCCCCATCGATTTTGGGAACCGGCAAGAAGAACTGCAGATTATTTGTTTTTCCGCCTCCCTCACTCACACCGCCATCTTCCACTCTCACTCAATATCTATACAAATATTAGGTCTCGCTTCATTTATAAGGAGAATATGAGATCTTACTAGAATACCCTTTATCTAACCCCACTGGCGCGGTGAGTAAACATATTTACGGAGAGTATCTTAAATTGATTTGTGTTGTTAATCTACTCAATGAGAAATAGCAGATAGACGCATCTAAGGAACTATCTCGGCAACCAAAGTGGCTGGGTACAAGGAGGAGGAGAAAGCAACTATGTTTCACTACAATGGTTGTGCCTAGCATACCGGGCAAGATTATGGGCAACTATATTTTCCCTTTTATGTTGATGTAGGTTGAACCGAATTGAAGCAAAGCTGTTTGGCGAGCCTAAGAATTTCGAATATGATAGGGTCGATCTTCCAAGGAGGGGATGGGTTCTGGGAGTTGAGCGGGTTCACCACTAAGGGGAGAAGAAAGAACTAAAAAGGAATAGTGCTGCAAAGAAAGAATATCTTCGGCGGTAACAAGTACTCAAACAGAGTAGAAATTAAAGCACCATTCTCATTAGAAAAGACAATTACATAGAATCTTAAGTTAGCCGTGAGCAAGTGCGCAAGCCCGCACTTATATCGAGAAGACTATATAATATTGATTTGTAAAACTCGGGATTATCTTTCCTTAATTACGGTATGAGCTGCAAGCCTTCACTTATATCAAGATTTGTAACATTGATTCCCAAAATAAAAGCAAGTTAATCTTTTGATAGGAAAAAACAATAAAACAAAAAATTGTGATTACTGATGGTGCTTTGAAACAACCAGATTTTTTCATTTGCGGTGATGTTGGGATATGTTGTTGCCTACCGAGTATAAACATGTTTATTGGAGCTTAAACAAGGCAAGCCATAGATATATACACCTTAGGAGCATATACTCAAAGTAACATGCATTTTAGGATGTCATTGTGACTAAACAAGCTGCAATTAACAACATGAAAAAGTCAAGATTACTAATTAAACATAACGCACGATAAATTGATAGGGTCAAGCAGAGGGTGTTTGACAAAAAAAAAATTAACATTGGAAAGGGATCAAGGCTTTCCACCATTTCTTGAACTATGGGCAAGAAGCATGGCTACTCGGGTTGAGGCTGCAGCGATGATTGCATCCCTTCTACAGATGCAGCTCAGAATTGACGTAAAGATAGAAAAACGTAACCCATACGCCAAGAACAAAAATCACTAACAAATTTCACTCGCATTCTTTAGTTGTTCAACCAACCAACAATCACTGACACACTCCCACACAACAATGTAAGCAAGCAAGTATCGTGTAAATATGAATTGACATCACAAAAAGAACTAATTCGGTGACAAAATAACAGGGATATATGTATATGTATGAAAAAATATACAACATTCAAAAAAAAGCCTGCTAGAAACAACTATATAGCATGATACAATGCCTACTATCAGCCACATTGTAGTTTTCCAAGTAGCCAGTGGAAGCCTAACCAAATTGCAACAGAACATGTTTCAATCCTGTTACCATGATAATAGTGAAAAAATCATTACCCAAATTCACTTGCATTTTTAGAAATTGAACCAAAAAACTAGCACACTCGGATATAACATTTAGGCGGAAGTAAGATCCAGAGAATCAATTAATAAAGATCCCACCTCCCAACTTAATAAACAATTCCAATTAGTCGTACTACTACACTGTTATGAACATTCCAATTAGTCATCAAATGAATAATCAGAGCTACATTTAATCTTAATTAGTACAACAAACTGTTATGAGATTTCTTTTCGTAATATTCTCATAGCAATTGCATCATTCTCACTAGGCCAAAGACGTGTGATGAATTGATTATGACTTGTTGTAACCCCTACAAAGTTGGTATGAGAATGGAAAACATACATGATACAACCATTATGAGTCGGTACATATGGAAATAGAAATATTGATAAATAAACCGAATTGAAAAGAAGTAACAGGTACTTAAAAGATGGGATAGATGCAGCTTCAATTTAAAGACTACAACAACAAAAGGTCATGTAAATAGAAATGACCATGGAAACAGAACTAATTCAGAGACAAAATCAAGGGAAGATATCTGTGTTAACACATTAAGATATATAAAAAAAAATACAAGAAAAGTAATCTGCACCAATTTAAGTACTCTTTATTGCTAATTGACAAGCATTAATTATCTTTACTTAGCCTATCTTAATCAGAGTTTCTATCAAGCACTTAAAGCAACAACAATAGGCAAGGTCCAGAAATTCAACAACGTACAAGATCTTGACATTTCTGCAGATACCATTTCGACAAACTTCAAGTTGCAGTATCTCTTCTAGTCTGGAATTTTGAAAGTTCCACATCTGAAACTCTATCCGACCTTAGGTAATGTACACTAATTAAGATTAACAAAAATGCTGCAAGACAGACCAAAGCGTGATCTTCGGGTAAAGGTTTATTTGGTTGCAAAATTCTTCCAGCTTGCCAAGCCATCAAGAAGTGGTGGACTACAACTATAAGCGGATCGAATGCAAAATTATCCCAGCATCTAGTTACTAGTACACAGATAGAAAGGACGTGAAAGCTTGACAACACTGGTGGTGGTGGGAACGACGGCAAAGAACTTGGAAAATATAAACTTGTCGTATAGTTTTAGTAACAAACTAGGTGTAGTCTTGGCTTTGGGAGCCGTGGAGGTTAATTTTCTGTTTTGGATGGTGGAGTCTCAGAACTAAGACATGCGTAATTAAATGAGTTAATTGCTGTAGATGCGACTTTCCAAATGAGATATGAACAGTTAAAGATATACGATATTTCTTTCAAAACACTCGTATAGATTACAGGGTTTGCTATGATCCAGTTGCAGTGTAACCGATTATGAACATATCAATGTTTGAGTTGCCAGGTAGATAGGAGTGATTGGGAAATAGAACTGATTTACAACAAATAAAATGCAGGGAGATTTTAATTCAAGCATAAATAGCACTGAGATATAGATTCTATCAAGCACCGAAATTCGTATTTAAGGTGACTATCATCAAGCACTTACAACATTTATAGATGAAGTAGAAATCCAAACTGAATCTATTTCTCAAAATCAATGATGACCAATATAACATCTGCATGCCACTGGACCAAACCCCTACCCAATTAAGTTGTAAGGTCATTCTCCCTATCGAATCTATTTCTCTATTCTGTTTCTTCATTAAAAGACAGTCTGTAGATGCAGATGAGACAGCCCTGGTGTTTGTCCATGGAAAGACAACCTGGTGCTATCTCCCATATAAATACGAGACCATCAAACACCGCCATGACTTTAAAGATCTTACCTAATGGTGTTAACCGAGACTGTGTAGATTTGGGCATATAAGGATTACAAGGGAACTCACAACTTGGATTTGAGAGGATAAGTCATTATGACAACAATTTCAAAGATCTGTTTGTTTTCTCTTCTCTTTGATCTCCACCAAGCTGTGTGTAATGGTTCACCAAAACTAATTTTTATCATAAACCCCCATCTGATTATGGAACCGGCAAGAAGAACTGCAGTTGTTTTTCCGCCTCCCTCCCTAACACCAGCCTCCACCCTCACTCAATATCTACAAAACTATTAGGTTTCGGTTCATTTATAAGGGGAAATGGGGAATGTGTGATTTTACTAGAATACCCTTTATCTAACCCCTACTGGCCAGGAAGTGAGCAAACATCTTCTGGAGTGGAGAGTATCAAAATTTGTATTTTTAATCTATTCAACATCAGTATATGCCAGTATTATTAAACTGATAGCTTTTTGATATCTCTCAATACCTCGGCAGAAATAGCAGATGAACACATCTAAGGAACTATCTTCGCATAGCTAGCAAGATTACGGGAAACTGTATTCCCTTTTCCGTTGATGTAGATATACTGAATCGATGCTAACTATCTGGCGAGCCTAAGAAAATCTAATATGATAGGCTTGATCTCTCATGGAGGGGATATGTTAGTGGAGTTGAGAAGGTTCACCACTAAATGTGAGTCCCCTTCAATGGTACACCTGTCCAGGCCAATCTTCTTGCGAAATTCATGGCCTGCAGAAAACCTTGAAATTCAGCACAAAGAAGGAGCTTTCCGGAAATAAGCTGGATTTGCTACACGAAATCTGCCATTTGAGTTTCTAGCGATAATCCATCTACATTTACTTTAAGTTATTGTTCCAAGTGCAGGAGGAGACCTTGAGTAACTACTGTTTAGGGTTGAAGCCTCGTAGGGGAATAATTTTCATAAATGTTATTCCCAGTTAGGTTGTTTGTTCATAGTCATAAGTGCCTTTCACAGCATAAATCCTGGCAAAGTAAGATTATAAAAATCCTGACCAGTCATTCCCGGACAAAAGGGGAAGAAAAAACTAAAAAAGGACCAGTGCTGCTGCAACTATCACGTTAGAAACGATATCTTCAGCAGTAAGAAGTACTCAAACAGAGTAGAAACCAAAGTATCATTCTCGTTACGAGAAGACAAGAATCTTAGGTTAGCCGTGAGCAAGAGCTGCAAAGCCTGCACTTATATCAGAAGACTATAATATTAATTTCAAAAACTCACTTTTCTGTTGCAGTGATGTTGGGATCTGTTGTTCCTTACTGAGTATAAACATTTTTAATGTTTATTGAAACCTAAACAAGGCAAGCCATAAATACATAAACCTCAGAGGCATATGCTCAAAGTAACATACATTTTAGGATGCCATCGTTACTAAACAACAAGCTGCAACATGAAAAAGTTATACATGCAGATTACTAATTAAACAGAGAGAAAGCAAAATAGTAGCAGAAAACATAACGCACAACAAATTGATAGGGTCAAGCGGAGGGTGTTGACAAAAAAAAAAGAATTAACATTGACAAGGGATCCAGGCTTTCCATCATTTTACTGAACCATGGGCAAGAAGCATCCCTACTCAGGTTGAAGCTGCAGTTGTATACATTGCATCTCTTCTCAGATGCATCTCAGAATTGACGCAAAGATAGAGCAACTCACTTATATGGCAAGGAATAGGTATATCACCTCTTAAGGGGCTATTTATAGTGATAACTCTTCTTTCCATCAAAGAAACCTTACTTATTAAATAAGGTTGCATTTCTTCTCAGATGCATCTCAGAATTGTCGCAAAGACAGAGCAACACAACCCATATACCAAAACCAAAAATCATGACTAACAAATTTCACAGGCATTTTCTAGTTCAACCAACCAACAAACACCAACACACTCCCACACAACTACACAAGCAAGCAAGTATCGTGTTTGTAAGTGTAAATATGAATTGACGTCGGAAAACAGAACTAATTCGGCGACAAAACAACAGGGATATCTGCATGCATAGGAAAAAAATATATATACAACATTCAAAGAAGGCCTGATAGAAAAAACTTCATAACATGATACAATGCCCACTATCTGCCACATTGTTGTTTGTCGCAGCCAATGTAAGCCTAACCGAATTGCAACAGAACATGTTTCAATCATCTCAACATGATAATAAATTTCGATTGCATTTTTAGAAGTTGAACCAACAAACAATTTACTAGCACACTCGGACACAACGGTTAGGCGGAAGTAAGATTCCTGTTATCACTAACAACTTTAAGCATTTCTATCAAGCTCAAATTAAATCTAAGCAGAAGTAAGCATTTGTAACCTTAAGTAAGGTGTTAAAAAGTCAGATAAGCGTAATCATAAGAGTTAAATGCTGTCAATGCCACTTTCCAAGTATGGAAATTAAAGACAAGCTTTATCATATTTCTTTCAAACTAACAACATTTACAGATGAAAGTAAATCTAAATGAACAATTTTAAGATCATAAAAAGATCAGTTTGGATCTTGCAATTCAAATGTTGGACAAAATTTTCTTTGGGGATTCTGAAATTTCAAAGTTACCTCCTTTTCTTGTTTGAGACTTCATTTTGAAAGCAAAAGATTGGAGGATCAGCATCAGTAAATTCAACAACTCTGTCTTCATCTGTTCTTCAGAAGTGAAAGTTTAAGACAACCCTAATTACTAAATCTGATGATTATCCTATTTGATTTGATAAACCCTAGAACCCCAATTTCATAAATTTCCAAAGTTACTGATGAAATTGAACATCTGAAAAATAGGCACTGGATGCCCAGATCTGACTTAGTTTGTTATGACAATTTCAAATATCTCCCTCTTTGATCTCCATCGAGGCCAAGGTATCTGTACACCAAAACTCCAACCATGACACATCCGATCCCAAAACGAATAGCTCCGTAAAAAAAAATCCCCACAAATGGCGGCCTCACTCATGCACAATAGTCTCCCACTCTATCTTTACTGAAAGTTTAGGGTTTAGTAGAAATATATACCGGAGTTTCTTCAATTTACTAAAATGCCGACCAACTATTTCCAGAATTAGACGACTTTGGTAAGGATTTTACAATAATTGCCACTTGCCTGGTTTATGGACCAAGTGCTCTGAGATACCATAGATTAGGCATCCATGAAAAGATTTATGCATTGGCAACATATCCGTTAATGCAACAAAAAAAATTATTCCGTAAATAGAATTATATTAGAAATCTAACGTATAATAAAAAAAAATTGTACGAAATTCAAATACAAGTTACAACCCACACTAACATTTCAAAGTTGAAATGGAGTGATGCTACAGCTACCGCGGTGGAGGACCATGAGATTCACCGCATCTCACAGACCCTGGGACCCACCGAAGCTTGCAGGGGTTGGCTTATGGGGCCACCGTGGGTCCCACCGTTTTTTGTGTTGCGGTGAATCTCACGGGATTCATGCCGCGGTAGCTGTAGAATTATCGGTTGAAATGTCTATTAAAACCAAAAATGGAAAACCCCCTTACAAAAGACCAAAATGGATGAATGCCTGTCCCAAACTCATATACGGATATACCCTGAGAACACTTGAAAAAAAAAAAACGAGACCAAATAAATACTGTGTAAAACACTTTTAAAAGCCCAAATATCATGTAGACATAAATCCACAATCAAACCCAATTAAGTAACCCACAAGAGATAAACCCTAACAAAAATTAGGTCTCAAGATTTCCATCATCCGTCAACCCACTTTCACCTCTACTTCCACGATCATCACCCCAATTTCACGTACCAATGGAAACCACTGTTGCTATTGGTAAAACGAAGATCAGGATGACCAAACATTCAACTGATCTACACCATTTTCATTACTGGAACCCTCCTGAGAACATTAGAAACACCCCTTCACCAACTAAATCAGTACCCATTGCCGTCACCTAGGGTAAACGAAAACTAGATTATGTGTATACCCCTGTTAATGCAATTTTTGTGTCTGTATTTGTTAAAAGATTGTGTGTACCCTATAGATAATATGCTCTGGAGAAGAGCTTTCCCTCGAGTTGTTAACTAGATGATAAAGATCTTTTGAATTGATCGGATATTTTTGTCCGACCAGTTAGGTACAAAGTTGAACTTCAGTCAGATACCTCTGAGTCAAATAATCAATGTTTTATTGCTCCAGAGATGGTGTTATCTGTGCACAAACTCCAGCACTCGGCAAAATAAAATGGCAAGAGAAAAACAAAAGGGTAAAGATAACAATGAAAACAACTCTAGTAGCAGAAATCAAGAATCACTATTGGAGTAATATTATTTGATCTACAGCATATAAAACTACATGTAAGATGGAGTCTCGACTCTTCACTAATTGGGATAGAACCAGTTCATTGCATTATATGCTAGAGCCCTAGAAGCTATTTGCATTGTCTAGATCCGGATATTTCAGAATCACGAATTATGTGAATCAGTTCTGATGGCAATGTTGCTTCTCGCTATTGGGCACGTCTTCTTGGAATTACAACACATGCTACAAGCTGCAAGTAAACCCTGCAACAATTATAGAGTGGGATATTCCCCCCAAATGGCATGAAAATAAGTTCTTGATCACTAGTTATGCTCGAAGCTGAATTTTGCTGAACTGTGCAGTGGTTGTTGTGTTGGAAATTAAGGTACTATGGCGCTGGTCCACCGTCCATGAGCTAAGTATGTGCCAGGAATTGAGTAGGAGGAAAGAAAGAACGAAAAATATTCATTTAAATTCCCTATTTTTATTGGAAAGTGCATATGACTTGTGAAAAAAAGGCTTAATGTTTTCTTCGACGAATTAAGGTTGAAATTGTGCTCAAGAAAGCTCGTAAAACCAAGGTCCATGTCATATCGTCATGAAAGATGAAACATGCCCACGAGGATTCCAAGACCATTCATGGAACAAGGAATACCACATGTCTTGTAGGATGTGCTCATTAAAAAAGAGGATTCCAACTTCTTTAACTGAAAAGAGTTCATGTAATGGCACCCACCAAGAGGTACATATTTTTGCTAACCCATCTTGGTGTGAAACAATTGCCTACATGATTCGTTTGTGGGAAATTTGATAAATTTAACCATTTTACTGAAGCATTGGCAAGAAGCATGGGTACTCAGAGATGGGCTAGATGCAGCTTCAATTTAAAGACTCCGGCAAACCAAATACCTAAAACTATAAAATTAAAAATAATCATTAAATTGGCAGCTCTTATGTAAATATGAATGACTTTCCAAAGGGAACAATTTCAGCAACAAAAAAACAAGGGATGCAGAGGCACTCCATCAACTAGCTAGTCTACACCAATGTAACTCTTGTTCACAAGCATTATCACTAGAGTTTCTATTTGAGCAACAGCAAAAAGTTTAACATATCTATAGTCAGGACATTGACAAGGTATTGAGGCACTCCACCATTTCACCGAACCATTGTGTACTTAGAGAGGAGCTGCAACAGATGCAGCTCCGAATCAACGCCAGAATATGGCAAACCATATACCCAAAAATAAAGGAAAAAAACTACCAGATTTCACTGGCATGTTTAGTAATTCAACGGACAAACAATCACAACACACTCCAACACATAAATTTCTTATAAAGAGATACAACATTTGAAACTGATGTGCACTGATGTAATTTTTCTTCATACGTAATTTGGAAACAACATATGTAATGTAAATACTAAAGGAAAAAAAGCTAACAACATTTATAGATCTTGCAGCAAATAAGATCTAAAAATTAAATTTTCGCAAAGTCTTATCTACGTACTTTCACCTCTCACAATCTAATTTCTAAAGCGAAAGTTACATGTACATTCAACACTACCAGAATCAGAAATGAAAACACCCTGAAATTTTTTCCTAACTTAAAGCAATTTGGAAATTTTGAGAAATATATAAAATCTCTAATTCAATGATTACCAACATATATAACAATTGCATGTCACTGGCGCAAACCAATTCTGTTTGTAAGGTCAGAATTCTATTCTCCCAACTGATCTATTTCTCTCCATTCAAGGAGTCAGTATAGGAAGATGAGACAGACTGGTGATACCTCCACAAGCCAATCTATCTCTCTAGTGTGTTTCTTTACCCAAAGAGAACTCGAAGACACAGACCACCGCATATAAGAACCAAAAACATGAATGTCAATATAGTGGGTTAAGACAATAATGAAAATATCAAACACCACCATCATTTTAAAGATCTTACCCAATAAAGAGAATCGAGACTGGGTAGATCTAACGATATCAGGATTAGAAGGGGACTAACAACTTAGATGTGAGAGGAGAAGTCATTTTGACCGCAAATTCAAAGATCAAGAATTAAAATACCAAACACCACTCAAGTTAGTTACCAGGATTCTCAAATAGAGTAATAGACCACCTATTGCAGACCCTAAGCAAAAAAATTGGATTCCACATACTTCCATGATGTTCCATCACTAATGGTAAAAATACTCCAATGGTTGAGTCTTGAAGACAACTTGGTTTCTTGCCACTTTCTTCTCCTCCTTCCCCCACCAGCACCCGGTCCACCAAGGCCTCGTATTTCTTGCGGGCAGGAAGCCGCTCCCTAAAGCTTACAGATTTGTTATATCGTTCATCTTTAATATATTGTCTTTCTCTCTTAATATGCTGCTGCTTGATCATGATCTCCTCGTCCTTATTCCTCCACTTTACCATAAAGATGTTTGAGAATGGGGACTAGCAACTTAGATTTGAGAGGATAAGTCATTATGACAACAATTTCAAAGATTTGTGTCTCTCTTCTCTTTGATCTCCACCAAGCTATGTGTAATGGTTCACCAAAACTACTGTTATCACCAAACCCCATCTGATTTTGGAAACAGCAAGAAGAACTGAAGTTATTTTTCCGCCTCCCTCACTCACTCCCAGCCTCTACTCTCACTCATCATGGGATTTGGTTCACTTATAAGGGGAATATGAGATTTTACTAGAATACCCTTTATCTATCCCCACTGTCCAGGCAGTGAGCAAACATCTTTCTTTAGAGTATCTTGAATTTATTTGTGTTGTTAATCTACTCATCAGCAGTATATGTCAAGTATTTTTAAACGATAGCTTTTTGATATCTCCCAATACCACACATCTCGGCGCCAAAGCGGCCGGATACGAGGAGGAGCCTAGGAGGAGAAAGCAACCATGTTTCACTACAATGGACCAATGGTTGTCCCAAAGATAGCTAGCATGATTATGGGCAACTATATTTTCCCTTTTATGTTGATGTAGAATTGAAGCGAAATGTTTGGCGAGCTTAAGAATTTCGAATATGATAGGGTCGATCTTCCAAGGAGGGGATGGATTAGCAGAGTTGAGACAAACTGTTTGGCAACTATATTTTCCTTCGATGGTACACTTGTCCGAGGCCAATCTTCTTGGCAAAGTTCACAGGCTGAGAAAATCTTGAGAAGCTTTCCATGAAATAACCGGATTCACTACTAGGAAGGGAGGAGACCAGCTTGGAGATTGACTCATGTTGTTCCGAACAAAATGACCTCGAGTATCGCGAGAATTTAAAGCTTGGGGCATTGCAAAAAGTAGCTACTGTATATGGTTGAAGCCTCTTAGAAGACTTAGGGGGCATAGTCTTCAGAAATGGTATTCCCAGTTAGCTTGCAGTTTTCAGTTTGTTCATAGTCATTAGTGCCTTTCAAAGCATAAATCTTGGCAAACTAAGATTATAAAAATTCTGACCAGTCATACCCATATATGGCATTACCGATTCACGTTAGAAATCTTATCTTCAGCTGTAACAAGTACTCAAAAAGAGTAAAAATTAAATCATCATTCTCGTTACAAAATACAATTACATAGAATCTTAGGTAGCCGTGAGCAAGAGCGCAAGCCCGCACTTATATCGAAGACTACAATATTGATTTCAGAAACTCACGATTATTTGTTCTTAATTACAGCAAGAGCTGCAAGGCTTCACTTACATCAGAAGACTGTAACATGATTCCCAAAATAAAAGCAAGTTAATCTTAAACCCCCATTTTATTTACAGATTTTACTTATGGCGCACCTAACAGTATTTTCAGTTCCGAGTTTGATTGAAGTTTAGAATATCCAGGGATCGATAAATCCAGCCCACCAAAAGCAATTCACAGAATCACAGCAGGAAGTTTCCCTCTCAGTTGAAAAAATTCCGTTGTTCTCTTTGACATTTCTCTCAAACAAACACGGATACAACATAAAGACGGCACAGTAAGACATGCCAGTTCTATAGATACAAGAAATTGATCTAAGTAAAATGTTGAGCTTTCATGATTCCTGAAACCTGAAATTTCTACACTGGATAGGCAAATCGACAAATTTCCCTCATTATGAGATGGGCAAATCAAATCTGGCCCGAAGAGGCCGAATTAGACAACAGACAAAAACATAATTAAGAGAACAAAAGGCTAGAATGCACACAGAATAAGTAATGTAATGTTTGAAACATTGCAAAAAACGCTGCTAGCCTATACTGTTTCCAACATTGCAACAAAACGTTTTCACCTGGCTCTCTTAAAGTTGAAGACATTGCTTAAGATCTGTGCGCAACGAGATTTATGTTTACAAACTCTTCACCAGAAACCAGAATCTTTTACAGACATGCACATCAAAAATAGTGGCGAAAAGATACAACCAATGAACCAGAAACCAATGAACCTGAAATGTGAATTGCCTCCACAATTAACAAAATTCCATTTGTACCTTCTCCATGGTAAGATCCGGATATCATGCACAACTTTACCCTACAAAAGCCTCCCTTGACCCTTGTATTTACAGCAATAAGAGCACTTGGAATTCAAGGGCCACAAACCATGGGAAAGAAGCATAGATACTTAGAGAGGATCTACAGCAATATAGACTACAGGTGCAGCTCAAAATCACCAAAACTCCCACAGAACAGCGTGAGCACATATGTGTCTGTAACTTCAGTTAAAAACATCGGCATGGTAATACTAATATCTCTATATTGTCATGTAAACAGAACTAATATTCAACAACGAAGTGATGGGCAGATATCGTGTAAACACTTTAAGATACAAAAAAATATACAACATTCAAAAGTGATCTGCACCAATACAAGTATTCTTTATTGGTAATTGGTAAGCATTATCATTACTTGGCCTATTTTAATCGAGTATCTATCAAGCACTTAAAGAAATAACAGTATACAAGGTCCAGAAATTCAACAAAGTACAAGATCTTGACATTTCTGCATATGCCATTTCAACAAACTTCAAGTTGTAACTTGCAATATCTCTTTTAGTCTCGTATTTTGCAAGTTCCACATCAGAAACTCTATCCGACCTTTCGTAAGATTTGATCAACGGAAACTAATCAAAATCAACACAAATGCTGCAAGACAGCCCAAGGTGCGATCTTCAGGTAAAGGTTTATGTGGTTGTAAATTTTGTCTACCAGAATTCATGAACATCAAGAAGTGGTGGACTATAGTGTTCATGAATTCTTGTAGACAAAATTTACAACCACTTGTTGAGTGGATAGGATGCAAAAGCATCTAATTACTAGTACACAGATAAAATGACGTGAACGCTTGAGAACACTGGTGGCACTAGGAATGAATGCAAAGAACTTGGAAAAGATAAACTTGTTCTCTAGTTTTAGTAACAAACTAAGTGTGTTGGCTTTGGGAGCCGTCAAGGCCACTTTCTGTTACGATCCTCAGAACTAAGATATGCGTACTTACAAGTTACATGAGTTAAATGTTGTAGATGCTACTTTCTAAGTAAAATATAAACAGGAAATACATACAATATTTCTTTCAAAACATACATCACAGGCACTAATTACGATCATATCCATGTTTGAGTTGGAAGGTAAATAGAACTGATTCAACAACAAAAAAAAAATACAGGGAATTATCAATTCAAGAATAAATAGCCTTGAGATATAGATTCTATCAAGCACCAAAGTATGTATTTTATGTAACTATCATCAAACACTAACATTGAGATATAGATGAAGTAAATCTAAACTAAATACTTATAATAGCAAATTAGGCCCTACAATAACAATTGAAATACAAGATACAACACTACCCAAATCAGATATGAAAACACCCTGAAATATTTTGCTAACTAAAACCAATTGGAAACTGTGAGAAACTTAAAAAATCTCTAAACCAATGATCACCAATATAACTACAGCTGCATGCCACTGGCCCAAACCCCCTACCCAATTCTGGTTGTAAGGTCATTCTCCCAACTAAATCTCTATTTTGTTTCTTCATTAAAAGACAGTCTGTAGATGCAGATAAGACAGTCCGGGGGTTTGCCCATGCAAAAACAACCTGGTGCTATCTCCCATAAAAATACGAGACCATCCTGCATACAAGAACCAAAAACATGAATGTCAATATTATCGGTTAAGACAAGAATGAAAATATCAAACACCACCATCATTTTACAGATCATACCTTATAAAGAGAAGTGAGACTAGGTAAATCTGCCCATATCAGGATTAGAAGGTAACTATTAATTTATATCTGAGAGGAGAAGTCATTATGATTGCAAATTCAAAGATCTCCGTCTCTCTTCTTTTTGATCTCCCCCAAGCTGTGTGTAATGGTTCACCAAAACTAATTTTATCATAAACCCCCATCTGATTTTGGAACCGGCAACAAGAACTGCAGTTACTTGTTTTTCCGCCTCCCTTACTCACACTTCCAGCCTCCACTCTCACTCAATATCTACAAAAATATTAGGTTTTGGTTCATTTATAGGGGACTATGAGATTTTACTAGAATAACCTTTATCTAACCCCACTGGCTAGGCACACCCAATGTTATAACTAGGGATGTCAATGAATCCGCTTCCTCCCGGGTACCATACTACCCGGAACCGGACCCTATTATTTTTTTTGGTTACGGGTCTTAACGGTTCTGGGTCTGGTTCCTAAATTTGAAGGCCCAGAACCGGAACCGTTTAAATAGTCGGGTACCCACCGTTTCGGGTATTTTAGGTTAACCTTTTATAAAAATCTCTGGAAGAACTAAACTCTCATCAGTACCCCAAGGAGACAAAGTGGTTTAAGAAGATCTATCTACAAATATAATAGGATCGATCATGGATGCCTGAGAGGAGGTAAGGGCTGCAATGAGGGTTGTGGTTGCGTTGTACCATGCCGGCGGTTAAAAAAACGTCTAAAGTCTCAACTGAATTTCATTTCTCAAAAATGAATCCCTAGATTTTTTCAAGTCGCTCTGATCACCCATGACCAAAATTTGAACTACCTCAATCCAATACCTTACTCCGCATATCTTATTTAACATTACCTTTCCCAAACACTTGAAAGTACCATTTTTTTTTTGATCGGTAAAGATAAAGTTTTATTGATCAAAAACGAGTGTATAAAAGGCTTATACTACTCGGACAAAGAACAAAAATAATAGCTTGGGCACAAGACTATTCAAAGACTAAGACAAAACAAAAGCATCACACTCCCTAACATAAGCAGTATCACATACTCTCTGGATTAAGGGGCTGGAAGTAAGCTTTTGGCCATTGATCAATCACAGAGGAGTAAGAAAGGTTTTCGAAATCCTTGAACACCATGCACCAGGTGAACATCTCAAAAAAGAGCCTTGTTGATTACAGTCGCAGCTGAATTCACCTTGCCGTTAAAAGCTCTTGAATTCCTTTCATTCCATATGCTCCACAGTATCACAGCCGGAACTATATTCCACACCTGAGTTTGAACTTTTGTTGGCTGAGTCGGATTCCAAGCAAAAAGAAGAGACGTGACGGTCGGAGACATAGTGAAAAACCATTGATTTGTCTTATTCCATATCCTATTATATTTGTATTATCAAGTGAAAAACTATATTCCACTTGAAAGTACCATTACCAACGAGAACCCGTTTCCACTTGCAGACAAAAAAGAAGCTAGCTGAATCTAGCCATTAACAAATACTATTTGGACGGCTTTTTAGCTTTAGGGACGGTAATGAGATCCGTCTGGAAAACTTTGGTGGATTCTAGATTTTTATTATTATGACGCCTTTAAAACCGCCACTATTGTATTGGACCTGATAACCGCCAGTACAGTTTCTAACCGGAACGACGTTCCTTTTTCCGGTGTGCCATTCCCTTTTTCCGGTGACACATATCAACATAACTTAGAACCGACAACGAGAGAAACAAAAAAAAATGGTGTATACTCAAAAATCAAATTGCTTACAAAAGTGACACTCGTTCATAAAAAAAAATCAAGTCAAGAAAGATGTTCTCAGACTCTTCACATTACAATTTCAGACATTCTGTGGTGTATCATTACAATTAACGGTGATGCATTTGAGTGCTCTTTGTTCTTTGTTATAGATCATTTGATTGATGCTTTCATAGCAGCCCTCCCTTTCTTGTCTCCGCATTAGCTCCCATCCATATCATGCATAAAATCTTGCCAACATACGCTAGCAACGTTCCATTAGCTCCCAGTAGCCAGCTATCCGCACAAGCAAACACCAAATAAACAAAACCCATTTAGCCAAACTAGAAATTGGGTTAAAGGGTTTTGAACATGCTTAAACACCAATAAAGCATTCTGAGAATGAAATCAAACTTTTCTTCAAGTATTCCTGTATAAGCTTATTCCATTATTTCATTTTCATATTCTTAATCGTACAACTAAAAAACCATGTTATCATATATAACTGTCTACAAAATCCTACAACAAATCAATCAAAGTTGTTATACAACAACATCAAGTATGAATTTAGATAAACAAAAGAAGAGAAACAGAACCATACCTGCAAGGTCTTAGTCGTTCGGGTTTGGTGGCAGTTGATTCCTTGAAATCTATAAGCCAATTACAGTAGAACTCACTTTCAGTGGATACATTGAAAATTACTAACAATATCTTTACCACTCGTTAGCAATCAAAGAAACATAACTATTACGTACTAGTGCTACCGATGTATCAACTTGCGCCTCCACTCCAGTTCCAAAATCCTTTTCGCAATCATCGCAAAATTTTGTCTAAGGCTACAACACAGCTAGAGAAGTTCGAAAGGCATGTAACAGTAAATATGTGTACATTTAAGAAATAAAATATAAAATCAACTCTAACACGAACAAGTGAGTCCAATTATATGAAGACCTCCAATATATGTTCCACTGGAAGACTAGAGTTCCATCGATAAATGCTCCGACATCTTCTGGTGCATCTGTAGGGAAAAAACAAAGAAGTTAACAGCACATGGAAAGTTAACAACACTAAAGATGTACAAATCATAATAGGTGAACTACCAACATCAAAAAATAGAGTTAAGCAATTTAGAGCATCGTGTCACCTGCAATACAAACACCAAAATTTAACGTGTGACATAAAAAACTTAATTTAACAAATAATAACATATATCAACTCCACATCTATCTATTCATATATCACTTTATAAGTCCAATTACAGAACTTCAACAAACACCAAAGAAGCAAAACACATTTAGTCAAACCAGAAATTGGGTTAAAAGGTTTTGGGCATGCTTGAGGATACGAGAATGAAATCAAACGTATCCTCGAGTATTCCATGTATGAGCTTATTAAAGTAGTCATTTCTATATTCCAGATACTACAAAGGAATCCACAGGTAACTACTAATTGACCAACTAAATCATGTTTTAACCTTAATTACAGAAAGGGGAAGAGAAACCCTGAGCTCTATATAAAATTGTAATCAAAAGAAAACTCATGCTTAATTTGAAACTACATCAAACAGACAAAACCAAAAATTGCAAAATCTTTACAAAATATTACCCAACAAAAGATGTTATTCACAAAATTAGGTCAAAATCAAGCAATAATGGCAAAACGAGGATTAGCGATTATACCTGCTGAAGTCTTTTCTTGTAAGTTCTTCATCTCTGTGTGAAAAATTAACTAGATTTAGGGTTACAAAATTAGGGAAAATCAAGCAATATTGAAAAAACGAGAAAGATAATTAGGGATTATACCTGCTGAAGTCTTCTTCTTGTAAATTCTTCAGATCTGTGTGAAAAATCAACTAGATGTATGGTTACAAAATTAAGGCAAACAAACTCATAAATCTCTAATTGAGAAGGTCGAGCTTAACCTAAAATGAACAAAAAAAAAAAATGAAAGAGGGTTCAGAGAGAATAAGGAATTGAAGATTTTCGATCTAGACATTTTAGTCTTAGAGGGAGAAATAGAAACGGAGAGCGAAAATAGATTGGCAGAATGAAAAAATGAAAATGTTGGTGATGAAAATGAAAGCAAAAAAGTTTTCCAGCACAAACCCATGGCTATATGGTGGGGTGGACGAAGTAAAACTATGGAACTAAGGACGGAAAATTAAAAACAGTCCCTAGTAGTAGACAATTTTGGACGGTTTGCTAAATCCGTCTGGATAAACTGTTTCTTTGGACGGCTTACCACCAACCGTCGCAAGAGCTTGCTTTTTAGGATGGCTAGAAAAAATTAGGCGTCCTTAGAACCCTCCTGTTTTGTAGTGTACTGGAGATGCTCTTAAAGATTATTCCCAAAAAACACTATATACTAACTTGTAACTAAATTTCAGGTGAATATTTATTTAGTATAACTAAATAAAAACTAAAAAGAGAGGCGAGTCTATGGTGACCATTGTCTTCAGCGAGGAAATCATAGGACCATATGGTGGTGAAGATCATCAAAAAGGGATATCAGCTAATATCAACCAAATTTTAGATTAAGGCATTTCATATCTAATTCAGCCACACAAATTGGACTTATCTGAATCTATTTATCATGAATCGTTCAACTCAACTAATTTGACATGTATTACACAATTGGAGTTATTGGTACATCTCCATAGCTACTAATAATATTGGTAGAATTATTCTACACTTGGATTTTCTCAAAGTGCTCTTTTTTGTCATGATCCATGCCAAAACTCGGTTTACAATCAACTTTTTTTTTTTTTTTTTTTGTGACCATGCACTTTTTGTAGGCACTAATGGAGGCCCTAAACTAAATGCGAGGTATCAAACTAATAAGATTTGCATGATCATTTTGCAACTATATATATATATACTTAGTTTTAACACAATCGGTCATAATAATACAAAAAATAATACATATTCAAATTTTTTTGACAATTCTAATAAATTTACAATTACAAAGTTGGGAAAGTATAAGATGTCGGAAGAAACTGCGCCACTTGGTGCTGAAAAAGAGGATTCGAGATAGTACTGTATTATGAATGCAGGAAAAGTTAAATCCCTATGAAGTCTGAGCTGCTGGAAATCAAATTAGTTGGGGGAGAACACGAGAGATGGTCAAATGTTCAGGTATTGAACCCATTGTTGACCCTTCATACTGCTTGTATGGATTAATAGGAGGTACATATTGATTAGAGTCAGATCATGATAATATTAGTGTAGTGTGAGTAGTTGCTACAAGTGCACTTTTTCTCGATTGTCTTTTTTTTTTTGCATGTAATCCATGTAGGATTGTTATTTGTCTCATTTAGCTATTTCACACAATTAGCTAAGTTTCTTGCTTATACTAGGCATCAGCCGTTTTAAGTGCTTGTACCTCATCTGAAATGAGTTTTCTCTTTTGTATTTTTGGTTTTATTGAAAAAGTTGCCAAAGGTGAGATGGTAAATTAAGTTAGGATAAAAAACTGTTCAGGATAACATTCCCTCATAGACCAAATTCCTAGCATGGATCCTTCGTATAATTGAAAGTGTCATTCCACTCATTCCCAATTGGTTTCAAGTTAGATGTTATATTTTATCATGGTATCAACAACAGTGATGGCACTGGAAACGACTGCAAAGAACTATCGATTAGCTGATAAGTAGGGCTGTCAATGGAATACCGAGTTCCGGATACCGTAACCGATAATCCGAGTTCCTATAGGAAATTTTCCGACATAACGGTAATCGGAAATCGGTAATGGAAAATTATCGGTAATTTTTTCCTTACTGGAACGGTATTGGTTTAGGCACTTACCGTTCCGTTAATTACCGGTATCGGTATCTATTGTCACACGTGTATATTTAAAGCTTTCTTAACCGTTTTAGAATTTCTGTGTGTGTGTTTTTTTTTTTTTTGCAAGAACATGTAACTAAGCAAATTTGGAACTTTGTGTTTTGCATGGATTTGGAACCTAAAGCTTCTTATTTTAAACTGATTTTCACTATGAGAAATAGGTTATGTATAATGTTGTTACGTATCGGTATTTATCGGTAAACTTACTGTTGAGATTAATTGTCCACGTGTTTGTAAGACCCGCTGAGGCTACACGTGAGGGCGTGTTGAGATTATTAGTCCCACATGGTTGGGTTATTTAAGATCCTGCGGTTTATAATCTATTAGGGCCTCTCCACTCATTGCCAATTGGTTTTGAGTTGGATGCCCATATTCTAATATGGTATCGAAGCGAGGCTATTTGTTTCGAGTCGATTGACCGCACCTTTACTCGCGTCACCCGATTTAATTGTCCACGTGTTTGTAAGACCCGCCGAGGCTACACGTGAGGGGGCGTGTTGAGATTAATTATCCACGTGTTTGTAAGACCCGCTGAGGCTACACGTGAGGGCGTGTTGAGATTATTAGTCCCACATGGTTGGGTTATTTAAGATCCTGCGGTTTATAATCTATTAGGGCCTCTCCACTCATTGCCAATTGGTTTTGAGTTGGATGCCCATATTCTAATACTTACCGATATCCGGTAACTTAATGAAACGGTAGCGGTTTAGATTTTTAAAATTCCGCCGGAAATTAGCGGTTTAGATTTTTAAAATTCCGCCGGAAATTATCGGTATCGGAATTCCGGTAGGAAATATCGGTAACGGTAATGGATGAGCTAGTTACCGTTTCGATAGGTTCCATTGACAGCCCTACTGATAAGATATCGGATATCCTATCTAATATTACGAGATTCAAATTCAATACGTTTCTCCATCAATGGGGTAAGAGAAAACAAAATCTTGACGGAGATCCGAGACAGCTGTGAGCCTGTTGAAGATCAGCGACTTTTAGGAGGGTCAGCGGTCCGGTAAGGTCGGGTTTTCACACTATTCATAACCGGATCCGGTTATACTGTCCAGTGCCGTTGTTAACGGATCCGGTTCAGGTTTTAATGGATCCAGAACCCGAACTAATAAAATAGTCTGATTCACTGCCCTGGGGCCCTGACAGTATATTTGTCTAAGTTGAAAAAATTGTGTTATTCTCTTTGACATTTCTCTCAACCAAACAGGAATACAACATAAAGACGGCGCACTAGGACATGCCAGCAGTTCAATAAACACTGGAAATTGATGTGGAGGCACATATCATTCGACTCCTTTCGCAAAATGTGCAGCTTTTGAAATGACAAACACAGGAAAGCAGTAGCGGTGGTATTGACACTTTCATTTCTCAAATAGCAACAGTAGCAATTCCTTCGCTTGCCTAGTATGGAAGGTCTTGAGCACCATGCAGTTTCATCACTTCTCTGAACAGATGGAACTTACGGGGTACCAAAAACTAGTAGGTAAGGTCAATGGCCCGAAGAGGCCCATTTAGACAGATTTAGAGAGACAGCAAAAACATGAGTATGAGAACAGAATAATTCAATGTCATGTTTGAAACATTGCAACAAAAAGTTTTCACGTGGCTCTCTTAAATTTTTTAAGACATTGTTTAAGATCTGTGCACAATGAGATTCATGTTTACAAACTATTCGCCAGAACCAGAATCTTTTACAGGCATGCACATCAAAAATAATATCGAGAAGATATAACTAACGAACCCGAATATGCCTAAGTTCATTTGTTGCCTGAAACGTGAATTGCCTCCACAGTTAACAAAACTTCCATTGTAACTTCTCCATGGAAAGATCCGGATATCATCAGCGACTTCACCCAACAAAATCCGCCCTTGACCCTTGTATTTGCAGCAATAAGAGCACTTGCAATTCAAGGACCACCAAACCATGGGCAAGAAGCATAGATACTTAGAGAGGATCTGCTGCAATAAACACTACAGATGCAGCTCAGAATCACTAAAACTCCCAGACAACAGTGTAAGAGCATGTGTACGTAACCTCGATTAAAAACATTGGCATGGCCATACTAATATCTCTATATTGTCTTGTAAACGTAACTATAATTCATCGACAAAGTGATGTGTACATATCCGTGTAAACACTTTAAGATATAAAAAAAATATATGCAACATTCAAAAGTGATCTGCATAAATTTAAATAATTGACAAGCATTATCATTACTTGGACTATTTTTATCAGAGTTTCTATCAAGCACTCATATCAATAAGGATAGCCAAGGTCCAGAGCAAAGTACAAGATCTTGACATTTCTGCTGCTATGCAGATACCATTTCAACAAACTTCAAGTTGCAGTATCTCTTCTAGTCTCGGATTTTGCTAGTACCGAGACTATAAATCCAATGGACACTAATCAAAATCAACAAAAAGTCTTTGCAAGACACCCCAAGGGGTGATCTTCGGGTAAATGGGTACTTGGTTGTAAATTTTATCCATTTTACCAAGCCATCAATTAGACCTTGGCTTACCAGAATTCATGAACGTCAAGAAGTGGTGGAGTACAACTATAAGTGGATAGAATGCAAAATACATTCGAGCATCTAGTTACTAGTACACAGAAAAATGATGTGAACGATTGACAACACTGGTGGCAGTGGGAACGACCGCGAAGTTTTAGATTGGAAAAGATAAACTTGTCCTCTAGTTTAGTAACAAACTAGGTGTCTTGGCTTTGGGAGCAGCCAAGGTTCATTTTCATTTTAGATGGTGAAGCCTCGTAACTAAGATAAGCATACTTACATTATCTAATTGCTAGACGCCACTTTCTAAGTAAGATATAAACAGTTAAAGACATGCGAGATTTCTTTCAAAACATAGATTACAGGGTCTGCTATGACCCAGTTGCAGTGTAACAAATTATGAACATATCAATGTTTGAGTTGTCAGGTGGATAGGTAGGAGTGACTTGGGAAACAGAACTGATTCAACAAAAAAAGGCAGCGAAATATCAATCCAAGCGTAGATAGCACCAAAAAATAGATTCTATCAAGCACCAAAATATGTATTCATGTAACAATCATCAAACACTAACAACATTTATAGATGAAGTAAACCTAAAGTGAATCCTTGTAATAGCCAATGATTCAACAACAACAAAAAATGGCAACGAAATATCAATCCAAGCGTAGATAGCACCGAAAAATAGAATCTATCAAACACCAAAATATGTATTTATGTAACTATCATCAAACACTAACAACATTTATAGATGAAGTAATGCTAAACTGAATACTTGTAATAGCCAATAAGATCTGCAATGGAAATTTTCACTAACAACTGAAACTGATCTTCCTATGTTCATAAGAGTAAGTTACAAGTACATACAACAATACCCAAATCAGCCATGAAGACACCCTGAAATCTTTTTCCTAACTAAAAACTTAAAAAATCTCTAATTTAATGATTACCAATATAACAGCTTCATGTAGCTCAAACTTAAAAAATCTCTAATCTTCTCCCAACTGATCTATTTCTCTATTCAGTTGCTCCATTCAAAGACAAAGACGAAGACACATATTCTTTGACCAATTTCTCTATGGTGTTTTTACAACCAGCAAGAATATGGAGATGAAGAATGAAAATACCAAACACCACCATCATTTTCTGAGATCATACCTATGAAAGTGATGTGAGACTAGCTAAATATGCCCATACCAGGATTGGAAGGGAACCAATAATTTAGATCTGAGAGGATAAGTCATTATGACGGCAAATTTCAAAGATCTGTGGATTCTTTCTTCTCTTTGATCTCCACCACGCTGTGTGTAATGGTTCACCAAAACTAATTTTATCATAAACTCCCATCTGATTTTGGGAACCGGCAAGAAGAACTGCAGTTACTTGTTTTTCCGCCTCCCTCACTCACACTGCCATCTTCCACTCTCACTCAATATCTATACAAATATTAGGTCTCGCTTCATTTATAAGGAGAATATGAGATCTTACTAGAATACCCTTTATCTAACCCCACTGGCCAGCAGTGAGTAAACATATTTCTGGAGAGTATCTTAAATTGATTTGTGTTGTTAATCTACTCAACAGAAATAGCAGATAGACGCATCTAAGGAACTATCTCGGCAACCAAAGTGGCCTGGGTACAAGGAGGAGGAGAAAGCAACTATGTTTCACTACAATGGTTGTGCCTAGCATAGCTGGCAAGATTATGGGCAACTATATTTTCCCTTTTATGTTGATGTAGCTGAACTGAATTGAAGCAAACTGTTTGGCGAGCCTAAGAATTTCGAATATGATAGGGTCGATCTTCCAAGGAGGGGATGGGTTACCGGAGTTGAGCGGGTTCACCACTAAGGGGAGAAGAAAGAACTAAAAAAGGAATAGTGCTGCAAAGAAAGAATATCTTCAGCAGTAACAAGTACTCAAACAGAGTAGAAATTAAAGCACCATTCTCATTAGAAAAGACAATTACATAGAATCTTAAGTTAGCCGTGAGCAAGTGCTGCAAGCCTGCACTTATATCGGAAGACTATATAATATTGATTTCAGAAACTCAGGATTATCTTTCCTTAATTACAGTATGAGCTGCAAGCCTTCACTTATATCGAAAGGCGAACATTGATTCCCAAAATAAAAGCAAGTTAATCTTTTGATAGGAAAAAACAATAAAACAAAAAATTGTGATTACTGATGGTGCTTTGAAACAACCAGATTTTCTGTTGCAGTGATGTTGGGATATGTTGTTGCCTACCGAGTATAAACATGTTTATTGGAGCTTAAACAAGGCAAGCCATAGATATATACACCTTAGGAGCATATACTCAAAGTAACATGCATTTTAGGATGTCATTGTGACTAAACAAGCTGCAATTAACAACATGAAAAAGTCAAGATTACTAATTAAACATAACGCACGATAAATTGATAGGGTCAAGCAGAGGGTGTTTGACAAAAAAAAATTAACATTGGAAAGGGATCAAGGCTTTCCACCATTTTACTGAACTATGGGCAAGAAGCATGGCTACTCGAGGTTGAGCTGCGCAGTATACATTGCATCCCTTCTACAGATGCAGCTCAGAATTGACGTAAAGATAGAAAAACGTAACCCATACGCCAAGAACAAAAATCACTAACAAATTTCACTCGCATTCTTTAGTTGTTCAACCAACCAACAATCACTGACACACTCCCACACAACAATGTAAGCAAGCAAGTATCGTGTAAATATGAATTGACATCACAAACAGAACTAATTCAGTGACAAAATAACAGGGATATATGTATATGTATGAAAAAATATACAATATTCAAAGAAAGCCTGCTAGAAACAACTATATAGCATGATACAATGCCTACTATCAGCCACATTGTAGTTTTCCGTAGCCAGTGGAAGCCTAACCAAATTGCAACAGAACATGTTTCAATCCTGTTACCATGATAATAGTGAAAAAATCATTACCCAAATTCACTTGCATTTTTAGAAATTGAACCAAAAAACTAGCACACTCGGATATAACATTTAGGCGGAAGTAAGATCCAGAGAATCAATTAATAAAGATCCCACCTCCCAACTTAATAAACAATTCCAATTAGTCGTACTACTTCGTTATGAACATTCCAATTAGTCATCAAATGAATAATCGAGCTACATTTAATCTTAATTAGTACAACAAACTGTTATGAGATTTCTTTTCGTAATATTCTCATAGCAATTGCATCATTCTCACTAGGCCAAAGACGTGTGATGAATTGATTATGACTTGTTGTAACCCCTACAAAGTTGGTATGAGAATGGAAAACATACATGATACAACCATTATGAGTCGGTACATATGGAAATAGAAATATTGATAAATAAACCGAATTGAAAAGAAGTAACAGTACTTAAAAGATGGGATAGATGCAGCTTCAATTTAAAGACTACAACAACAAAAGGTCATGTAAATAGAAATGACCATGGAAACAGAACTAATTCAGACAAAATCAAGGGCGGATATCTCGTGTTAACACATTAAGATATATACAAAAAAATACAAGAAAAGTAATCTGCACCAATTTAAGTACTCTTTATTGCCAATTGACAAGCATTAATTATCTTTACTTAGCCTATCTTAATCAGAGTTTCTATAAAGCACTTAAAGCAACAACAATAGGCAAGGTCCAGAAATTCAACAACGTACAAGATCTTGACATTTCTGCAGATACCATTTCGACAAACTTCAAGTTGCGGTATCTCTTCTAGTCTGGAATTTAGCAAGTTCTACATCTGAAACTCTATCCGACCTTAGGTAATGTACACTAATTAAGATTAACAAAAATTCTGCAAGACAGACCAAAGCGTGATCTTCGGGTAAAGGTTTATTTGGTTGCAAATTTCTTCCAGCTTGCCAAGCCATCAAGAAGTGGTGGACTACAACTATAAGCGGATCGAATGCAAAATTATCCCAGCATCTAGTTACTAGTACACAAGATAGAAAGGACGTGAAAGCTTGACAACACTTGGTGGTGGTGGGAACGACTGACAAAGAACTTGGAAAATATAAACTTGTCGTATAGTTTTAGTAACAAACTAGGTGTAGTCTTGGCTTTGGGAGCCGTGGAGGTTAATTTTCTGTTTTGGATGGTGGAGTCTCGAACTAAGACATGCGTAATTAAATGAGTTAATTCTTTGTAGATGCGACTTTCCAAATGAGATATGAGCAGTTAAAGATATACGATATTTCTTTCAAAACACTCGTATAGATTACGGGGTTTGCTATGATCCGATTTGCGGTGTAACCGATTATGAACATATCAATGTTTGAGTTGCCGAGGTAGATAGGAGTGATTGGGAAATAGAACTGATTTACAACAAATAAAATGCAGGGAGATTTTAATTCAAGCATAAATAGCACTGAGATATAGATTCTATCAAGCACCAAAATTCGTATTTAAGGTGACTATCATCAAGCACTTACAACATTTATAGATGAAGTAGAAATCCAAACTGAATCTATTTCTCAAAATCAATGATGACCAATATAACATCTGCATGCCACTGGACCAAACCCCCTACCCAATTCTGGTTGTAAGGTCATTCTCCCTACTGAATCTATTTCTCTATTCTGTTTCTTCATTAAAAGACAGTCTGTAGATGCAGATGAGACAGCCCTGGTGTTTGTCCATGGAAAGACAACCTGGTGCTATCTCCCATATAAATACGAGACCATCAAACACCGCCATGACTTTAAAGATCTTACCTAATGGTGTTAACCGAGATTTGTGTAGATTTGGGCATATAAGGATTACAAGGGAACTCACAACTTGGATTTGAGAGGATAAGTCATTATGACAACAATTTCAAATCATGTTTGTTTTCTCTTCTCTTTGATCTCCACCAAGCTGTGTGTAATGGTTCACCAAAACTAATTTTTATCATAAACCCCCATCGATTATGGAACAAGGCAAGAAGAACTGCAGGTTGTTTTCCGCCTCCCTCCCTAACACCAGCCTCCACCCTCACTCAATATCTACAAAACTATTAGGTTTCGGTTCATTTATAAGGGGAAATGGGGAATGTGTGATTTTACTAGAATACCCTTTATCTAACCCCTACGGCCGAGGAAGTGAGCAAACATCTTCTGGAGTGGAGAGTATCAAAATTTGTATTTTTAATCTATTCAACATCAGTATATGCCAGTATTATTAAACTGATAGCTTTTTGATATCTCTCAATACCTCGGCAGAAATAGCAGATGAACACATCTAAGGAACTATCTTCGCATAGCTAGCAAGATTACGGGAAACTGTATTCCCTTTTCCGTTGATGTAGCTATCTTGAATCGATGCTAACTCTTCAAGCGAGCCTAAGAAAATCTAATATGATAGGCTTGATCTCTCATGGAGGGGATATGTTAGTGGAGTTGAGAAGGTTCACCACTAAATGTGAGTCCCCTTCAATGGTACACCTGTCCAGGCCAATCTTCTTGCGAAATTCATGGCCTGCAGAAAACCTTGAAATTCAGCACAAAGAAGGGAGCTTTCCAGGAAATAACTGGATTTGCTACCTGAAATCCTGCCATTTGAGTTTCTAGCGATAATCCATCTACATTTACTTTAAGTTATTGTTCCAAGTGCAGGAGGAGACCTTGAGTAACTACTGTTTAGGGTTGAAGCCTCGTAGGGGAATAATTTTCATAAATGTTATTCCCAGTTAGGTTGTTTGTTCATAGTCATAAGTGCCTTTCACAGCATAAATCCTGGCAAAGTAAGATTATAAAAATCGACCAGGTCATTCCTAGGACAAAAGGGGAAGAAAAAACTAAAAAAGGACCGAGTCTTTCTTTAACTATCACGTTAGAAACGATATCTTCAGCGGTAAGAAGTACTCAAACAGTAGAAACCAAAGTATCATTCTCGTTACGAAGACAAGAATCTTAGGTTAGCCGTGAGCAAGAGCTGCAAAGCCTGCACTTATATCAGAAGACTATAATATTAATTTCAAAAACTCACTTTTCCGTTGCAGTGATGTTGGGATCTGTTGTTCCTTACTGAGTATAAACATTTTTAATGTTTATTGAAACCTAAACAAGGCAAGCCATAAATACATAAACCTCAGAGGCATATGCTCAAAGTAACATACATTTTAGGATGCCATCGTTACTAAACAACAAGCTGCAACATGAAAAAGTTATACATGCAGATTACTAATTAAACGAGAGAGAAAGCAAAATAGTAGCGAGAAAACATAACGCACAACAAATTGATAGGGTCAAGCGGAGGTGTTGACAAAAAAAAAAGAATTAACATTGACAAGGGATCCAAGGCTTTCCATCATTTCTTGAACCATGGGCAAGAAGCATCCCTACTCGGAGTTGAAGCTCAGTTGTATACATTGCATCTCTTTCAGATGCATCTCGGAAGTGACGCAAAGATAGAGCAACTCACTTATATGGCAAGGAATAGGTATATCACCTCTTAAGGGGCTATTTATAGTGATAACTCTTCTTTCCATCAAAGAAACCTTACTTATTAAATAAGGTTGCATTTCTTCTCGAGATGCATCTCGTAATTGTCGCAAAGACGCAGCAACACAACCCATATACCAAAACCAAAAATCATGACTAACAAATTTCACGGGCATTTTCTAGTTCAACCAACCAACAAACACCAACACACTCCCACACAACTACACAAGCAAGCAAGTATCGTGTTTGTAAGTGTGAATATGAATTGAGGTCGGAAAACAGAACTAATTCGGCGACAAAACAACAGGGATATCTGCATGCGTAGGAAAAAAATATATATACAACATTCAAAGAAGGCCTGATAGAAAAAACTTCATAACATGATACAATGCCCACTATCTGCCACATTGTTGTTTGTCGCAGCCAATGTAAGCCTAACCGAATTGCAACTTGAGAACATGTTTCAATCATCTCAACATGATAATAAATTTCGATTGCATTTTTAGAAGTTGAACCAACAAACAATTTACTAGCACACTCGGACACAACGGTTAGGCGGAAGTAAGATTCCTGTTATCACTAACAACTTTAAGCATTTCTATCAAGCTCAAATTAAATCTAAGCAGAAGTAAGCATTTGTAACCTTAAGTAAGGTGTTAAAAAGTCAGATAAGCGTAATCATAAGAGTTAAATGCTGTCAATGCCACTTTCCAAGTATGGAAATTAAAGACAAGCTTTATCATATTTCTTTCAAACTAACAACATTTACAGATGAAAGTAAATCTAAATGAACAATTTTAAGATCATAAAAAGATCAGTTTGGATCTTGCAATTCAAATGTTGGACAAAATTTTCTTTGGGGATTCTGAAATTTCAAAGATACCTCCTTTTCTTGTTTGAGACTTCATTTTGAAAGCAAAAGATTGGAGGATCAGTACCGTAAATTCAACAACTCTGTCTTCATCTGTTCTTCAGAAGTGAAAGTTTAAGACAACCCTAATTACTAAATCTGATGATTATCCTATTTGATTTGATAAACCCTAGAACCCCAATTTCATAAATTTCCAAAGTTACTGATGAAATTGAACATCTGAAAAATAGGCACCTGGATGCCCAGATACAGCTTAGTTTGTTATGACAATTTCAAATATCTCCCTCTTTGATCTCCATCAGGCCAAGGTATCTGTACACCAAAACTCCAACCATGACACATCTGATCCCGAAAACGAATAGCTCCGGTAAAAAAAAATCCCCACAGCGGCGGCCTCACTCATGCACAATAGTCTCCCACTCTATCTTTACTGAAAGTTTAGGGTTTAGTAGAAATATATACCGGAGTTTCTTCAATTTACTAAAATGCCGACCAACTATTTCCAGAATTAGACGACTTTGGTAAGGATTTTACAATAATTGCCACTTGCCTGGTTTATGGACCAAGTGCTATGAGATACCATAGATTAGGCATCCATGAAAAGATTTATGCATTGGCAACATATCCGTTAATGCAACAAAAAAAATTATTCCGTAAATAGAATTATATTAGAAATCTAACGTATAATAAAAAAAATTTGTACGAAATTCAAATACAAGTTACAACCCACACTAACATTTCAAAGTTGAAATGGAGTGATGCTACAGCTACCGCGGTGGAGGACCATGAGATTCACCGCATCTCACAGCCCCTGGGGCCCACCGAAGCATGCAGGGGTAGGCTTATGGGGCCACCGTGGGTCCCACCGTTTTTTGTGTTGCGGTGAATCTCACGGGATTCATGCCGCGGTAGCTGTAGAATTATCGGTTGAAATGCCTATTAAAACCAAAAATAAAAAAAACCCTTACAAAAGACCAAAATGGATGAATGCCTGTCCCAAACTCATATACGGATATACCCTGAGAACACTTGAAAAAAAAAACGAGACCAAATAAATACTGTGTAAAACACTTTTAAAAGCCCAAATATCATGTAGACATAAATCCACAATCAAACCCAATTAAGTAACCCACAAGAGATAAACCCTAACAAAAATTAGGTCTCAAGATTTCCATCATCCGTCAACCCACTTTCACCTCTACTTCCACGATCATCACCCCAATTTCACGTACCAATGGAAACCTTTGTTGCTATTGGTAAAACGAAGATCGGGATGACCAAACATTCAACTGATCTACACCATTTTCATTCTTCGGAACCCTCCTGAGAACATTAGAAACACCCCTTCACCAACTAAATCGGTACCCATTGCCGTCACCTAGGGTAAACGAAAACTAGATTATGTGTATACCCCTGTTAATGCAATTTTTGTGTCTGTATTTGTTAAAAGATTGTGTGTACCCTATAGATAATATGCTCTGGAGAAGAGCTTTCCCTCGAGTTGTTAACTAGATGATAAAGATCTTTTGAATTCAGTCGGATATTTTTGTCCGACCAGTTAGGTACAAAGTTGAACTTCAGTCAGATACCTCTGAGTCAAATAATCAATGTTTTATTGCTCCAGAGATGGTGTTATCTGTGCACAAACTCCAGCACTCGGCAAAATAAAATGGCAAGAGAAAAACAAAAGGGTAAAGATAACAATGAAAACAACTCTAGTAGCAGAAATCAAGAATCACTATTGGAGTAATATTATTTGATCTACAGCATATAAAACTACATGTAAGATGGAGTCTCGACTCTTCACTAATTGGGATAGAACAAGTTCATTGCATTATATGCTAGAGCCCTAGAAGCTATTTGCATTGTCTAGACCCGGATATTTCAGAATCACGAATTATGTGAATCAGTTCTGATGGCAATGTTGCTTCTCGCTATTGGGCACGTCTTCTTGGAATTACAACACATGCTACAAGCTGCAAGTAAACCCTGCAACAATTATAGAGGGGGATATTCCCCCCCAAATGGCATGAAAATAAGTTCTTGATCACTAGTTATGCTCGAAGCTGAATTTTGCTGAACTGTGCAGTGGTTGTTGTGTTGGAAATTAAGGTACTATGGCGCTGGTCCACCGTCCATGAGCTAAGTATGTGCCAGGAATTGAGTAGGAGGAAAGAAAGAACGAAAAATATTCATTTAAATTCCCTATTTTTATTGGAAAGTGCATATGACTTGTGAAAAAAGGCTTAATGTTTTCTTCGACGAATTAAAGGTTGAAATTGTGCTCAAGAAAGCTCGTAAAACCAAGGTCCATGTCATATCGTCATGAAAGATGAAACATGCCCACGAGGATTCCAAGACCATTCATGGAACAAGGAATACCACATGTCTTGTAGGATGTGCTCATTAAAAAAGAGGATTCCAACTTCTTTAACTGAAAAAGAGTTCATGTAATGGCACCCACCAAGAGGTACATATTTTCGCTAACCCATCTAGGTGTGAAACAATTGCCTACATGATTCGTTTGTGGGAAATTTGATAAATTTAACCATTTTACTGAAGCATTGGCAAGAAGCATGGGTACTCAGAGATGGGCTAGATGCAGCTTCAATTTAAAGACTCCGGCAAACCACATACCTAAAACTATAAGATTAAAAATAATCATTAAATTGGCAGCTCTTATGTAAATATGAATGACTTTCCAAAGGGAACAATTTCAGCAACAAAAAAACAAGGGATGCAGAGGCACTCCATCAACTAGCTAGTCTACACCAATGTAACTCTTGTTCACAAGCATTATCACTAGAGTTTCTATTTGAGCAACAGCAAAAAGTTTAACATATCTATAGTCAGGACATTGACAAGGTATTGAGGCACTCCACCATTTCACCGAACCATTGTGTACTTAGAGAGGAGAGTGCAACAGATGCGGCCTCCGAATCAACGCCAGAATATGGCAAACCATATACCCAAAAATAAAGGAAAAAAACTACCAGATTTCACTGGCATGTTTAGTAATTCAACGGACAAACAATCACAACACACTCCAACACATAAATTTCTTATAAAGAGATACAACATTTGAAACTGATGTGCCTTTGATGTAATTTTTCTTCATACGTAATTTGGAAACAACATATGTAATGTAAATACTAAAGGAAAAAAAGCTAACAACATTTATAGATCTTGCAGCAAATAAGATCTAAAAATTAAATTTTCGCAAAGTCTTATCTACTTTCACCTCTCACAATCTAATTTCTAAAGCGAAAGTTACATGTACATTCAACACTACCAGAATCAGAAATAAAAACACCCTGAAATTTTTTCCTAACTTAAAGCAATTTGGAAATTTTGAGAAATATATAAAATCTCTAATTCAATGATTACCAACATATATAACAATTGCATGTCAGCGCAAACCAATTAAGTTTGTAAGGTCGGAATTCTATTCTCCCAACTCGATCTATTTCTCTCCATTCAAAGTGCAGCCATAGGAAGATGAGACAGGACACAGTGATACCTCCACAAGCCAATCTATCTCTCTAGTGTGTTTCTTTACCCAAAGAGAACACGAAGACACAGACCCACATATAAGAACCAAAAACATGAATGTCAATATAGTGGGTTAAGACAATAATGAAAATATCAAACACCACCATCATTTTAAAGATCTTACCCAATAAAGAGAATCGAGACCAGGTAGATCTAACGATATCGAGATTAGAAGGGGACTAACAACTTAGATGTGAGAGGAGAAGTCATTTTGACCGCAAATTCAAATATCAAGAATTAAAATACCAAACACCACTCAAGTTAGTTACCAGGATTCTCAAATAGAGTAATAGACCACCTATTGCAGACCCGGCAAAAAAAATTGGATTCCACATACTTCCATGATGTTCCATCACTAATGGTAAAAATACTCCAGCGGTTGAGTCTTGAAGACAACTTGGTTTCTTGCCACTTTCTTCTCCTCCTTCCCCCACCAGTACCAGTCCCACCAAGGCCTCTGTATTTCTTGCAGAAGCCGCTCCCTAAAGCTTACAGATTTGTTATATCGTTCATCTTTAATATATTGTCTTTCTCTCTTAATATGCTGCTGCTTGATCATGATCTCCTCGTCCTTATTCCTCCACTTTACCATAAAGATGTTTGAGAATGGGGACTAGCAACTTAGATTTGAGAGGATAAGTCATTATGACAACAATTTCAAAGATTTGTGTCTCTCTTCTCTTTGATCTCCACCAAGCTATGTGTAATGGTTCACCAAAACTACTGTTATCACCAAACCCCATCTGATTTTGGAAACAACAAGAAGAACTGAAGTTATTTTTCCGCCTCCCTCACTCACTCCCAGCCTCTACTCTCACTCATCATGGGATTTGGTTCACTTATAAGGGGAATATGAGATTTTACTAGAATACCCTTTATCTATCCCCACTGTCCAGGCAGTGAGCAAACATCTTTCTTTAGAGTATCTTGAATTTATTTGTGTTGTTAATCTACTCATCAGCAGTATATGTCAAGTATTTTTAAACTGATAGCTTTTTGATATCTCCCAATACCACACATCTCGGCAGCCAAAGCGGCCTGGATACGAGGAGGAGCCTAGGAGGAGAAAGCAACCATGTTTCACTACAATGGACCAATGGTTGTCCCAGCATAGCTAGCATGATTATGGGCAACTATATTTTCCCTTTTATGTTGATGTAGAATTGAAGCGAAATGTTTGGCGAGCTTAAGAATTTCGAATATGATAGGGTCGATCTTCCAAGGAGGGGATGGATTAGCAGAGTTGAGACAAAGTTTGTTTGGCAACTATATTTTCCCTTCGATGGTACACTTGTCCGGGCCAATCTTCTTGGCAAAGTTCACGGCCCTAACGAGAAAATCTTGAGAAGCTTTCCATGAAATAATGGATTCCTCTAGGAAGGGGAGGAGACCAGCTTGGAGATTGACTCATGTTGTTCTGAACAAAATGACCTCGAGTATCAGCAGAATTTAAAGCTTGGGGCATTGCAGTAGCTACTGTATATGGTTGAAGCCTCTTAGAAGACTTAGGGGGCATAGTCTTCAGAAATGGTATTCCCAGTTAGCTTGCAGTTTTCAGTTTGTTCATAGTCATTAGTGCCTTTCAAAGCATAAATCTTGGCAAACTAAGATTATAAAAATTCTGACCAGTCATACCCATATATGGTATTACCGATTCACGTTAGAAATCTTATCTTAATTTGTAACAAGTACTCAAAAGAGTAAAAATTAAATCATCATTCTCGTTACAAAATACAATTACATAGAATCTTAGGTAGCCGTGAGCAAGAGCTGCAAGCCCCGCACTTATATCGAAGACTACAATATTGATTTGAGAAACTCACGATTATTTGTTCTTAATTCTGACAAGAGCTGCAAGGCTTCACTTACATCGAAGACGTAACATGATTCCCAAAATAAAAGCAAGTTAATCTTAAACCCCCATTTTATTTCCTGATTTTACTTATGGCGCACCTAACGGTATTT
>JAJJWW010015450.1:0-140257 GCA_023531295.1 Papaver armeniacum
AAACTCACTAAAAATTATAACAAACTTAGACAAAGATGTTTTCAATATTAAAAGACACTGAGGGTAAGATTCCACTATTTTCCAAGTTCAAAGTGATTTAATCCCAATATTTATATTCATGCAATTTTATCATTCAATTTGATTCTAACTATTGCAACAAGTAGATTCTCAAAATAACAAGTGTAAATCCGAAGCATAGAACATCAAAACCTAGGTATAAGCATGCTCTATCAAAAGAAATCACAATTGCTTAACAAAAATCATTCAAACAATTTTCAATCAAGGCAAATAATCATAAAATAATTGCAAGAAATAGATAAATAAAGATATACCACTTCTTGTTGGAAAAATAGCTTCCTCTATCGCTTCAAGATTGGGGTTTAGCTCCTCATATTAATCATGGTCTCAAAATATGTGTTTATGGATCAAAAGATGATTAAAAGGATGAAAAGTGATAAAGCAAATCTTTCCGCAAGCGATTGTATATGTCTTACGAAGAAGTCATTGCAATGGAATCACATGTAAACTGTTAAAAAACAAGTTGTTTTGTCGCGATTTTAAGACCCCAAAAACGACTGTCTGAGTGGCCTTTGTTCTTCGTGTTCTTCCTTCTACACCAGCAGAACTCGATTTCCTGCAACTCCTCCTGTAGATCTCTGCCGTGTTCTAAAGTTCTCTGAAACTTGTCTAATCAGTTCGTCACCCCTCTGTGACTTCCTCCAAGCCTATTTAGAGAAATAACAGTGCGCCTTAATCCCGTAAAAATCTTGTTTATTCTTGCATGTAAAGTCACGACTTTCCTTCTTTTCTCTTCTTCCTCGCCGACTTATTTACGCGTTTCGAGCTTTCCAAATCCTCTAAAACTATTCCTTGTATAGATGAGAATCTTTGGAAACTTATCAATGATTTAGTCTCCCGAAATTCTAAATATACTCCACAGACCCGTAACCTTCATCACCTCGTTTCGGTCCAACCCGACTATGCCCACCTCCCGGTCGAACAAACATCCATACCACATTGTATTGACAAAACAGGCCTAGCCCATGAAAATTAGCAATTAATCTCATTAAAAACTGGTCCAAATCATCAACCCTAATTCTGCCATTACAACACCAATTTTTCCCGCCAAAAATTCTTTTAAAATGAAAGAGATGGAGTGCCCCTTAACCTCTGATGGGGTGCCTTTAGTAGCTGACTTGGGGTGTCCTGAGGGTGCCCCTTAGTAATTTGGGTACCCCTTATCCATAGTGAGAGTCCAAATAGCAAGTGTCCTCCGGGCGCTTTTACCAACTTTTCGAGCCGATTTTTCCAAAAATGTTTATTGGCCAAAAATACCTACACACACATAAAACAACATAATAAGTACAAAAATGAGCACTATAAATATAAAGAATCGAGACAAATTAGACACAAAAATGTGTCTATCAATACTCAAGTTCGTTGTTTAATACCGTCTGATCTTATGTCGTTATCTTTGTAATAAAATTGTTTTCGTCATCTGTGAATGTTGAGTCATATCTTGACTCCTAGTAACTAATGTATCTTATTCATGTGCTCTAATTTAAAGTGAATCTTCAAATTATCGAGCTATGAAATATATGAGATAAATATCTGAAAACATAGTGTACTTCCTTATTTTGGATCTTTTATAATCCATTAATCCTCTATAACCAAAATCCATGAAATCCTGTGTATTCTTCTTGTGAGTTTATAGGGTTTCCATAACAAGGGTTTCTTTCTCTTGTTCACAAACATATATATATTATATTGTTTCCCATCCTTAATCAAATAAATAAATAATTGAGAACTCTTCAAGACCTCAGGAAGTGGTGAATCTTGATATGGAAGAAAACATTAAAGGATGCGATTCGGTTCAAGAAATTGTTTTGAAAAAGATGAGTGCAAGGAAAGAGTACAACTCCTGGATTGCTAAATCTGTCAAGGATTTAATTCATTTTCCGAATGACTCAAAGGTCGAATTTGCAAACCTTCAACTGCAAATAAATCATCTCATTGATGGCCAGACCAAAATCCTAGAAAATCAAAAGGTCTTGATACGGAATCAGAAGAAGCTCATCGTGGATTGCATCAAGGATAGGCAACTTGCTTGTATTGTTGATCGAAAGGTGAATGTTTTAACTAATGAACATGGAATCTCCACGGTCAAAAGAATCAAGGATATCAGTGATACCTTTTATGATGGAGTCATAGAGAGGTATGAAGTTATCAAAGAACCTTGATTTTAATGTCTAAGAAACTTCTTATGAGAATTTATTCTTGTTTTTTAAGAAGGATAACTAGGGTTTGGAATATCAAATATTGTGATTACACATAGCTATTGCCAACGATTTTCATCTTGCAATATTTTTAGATTTATTTATTTAAATTCTAAGTTATTTGGAAGATGATTTTGCAGTATTTAATCTTTATTGGTTTTATATATTGCAAAAATATTTTCTGGGATATGTGATGTTTACGTCCGTGAACTACAATATCTCATATGTGATCGAAAGTTAAGTCTATTGTGTCTTTATGCAAATATTGATAAAAGATATAATGAAATTTTGAAATATTCCGCAGTATTGATCTTTCCCTGATCCACTTCCATGTGAAAGTATTGTATGTCTCCGTAAGTTTTCTTATGTTGAGTATTTCCGATTAAATTTATCTATAAGGTCTTCTTGTGATTAATTTATTCGAGTTTTCTGGATACAAATTCATGTTTCATGTAATTTGTTAATATCCAAATAAATCATTCTTTTTTCGTAAAAGTAAGGTCACTCTTGTTGTTCTTTCGGGAATGACATATTATGGGGGAGAGTTATTAAATGAACTTGTGCTTAATTGCCAAATATTTGTGGGGAGTGCGTATGTGGAATATTGTAGGAGTTATCTTGTATCTTTATAAACTCCTTGATGAATACACTAAGTTTCGACTATGTGAAATCATCGAAACAAAGCTGATATGTTCTCTTTTAGTCATGAATGATCTCTTTGAGAATTTCATTATGATCCCGTAGTTTTAGTACCTTTGCCAATTTATATTGACAAAAATGGGGAATTTATTTGGTAGTTCACACTACATACATATGGTTTACGGATCATTATGTAAGGGGGAGTGGTTTTCATTGTGTGATGAAGTATTGACTAAGAGGGAGTGATACATATCACTGTAGTATTATTGTCAAAGTTGTGATGCAATTGGACTTTGATGCTCTGTAATAATACTATGACATTGTATAACAATAATAAAAAAACTTGTTGATTATTGTTATGGCCACGGATCTTCAACAACAATGATGCTTAGTTGAACACGTTCAAAATCGCTGGAAGTACTTGTAGTGATGAAGAATTCAAGGAATGTTGAAGAACAAAGGAAATCAAGCATGATGGATGAGAAGCTACAAAGTGTATTTATTTTGTAATCCATATGTATTGACAGTTTTGTCACTAAAATTGACTAAGGGGAGATTATTAGAGCACTCGTTTCTGTCTAACTCGACATGGTGCTATCTCAAGCTTTGTTCGTCAAGTTTAGTTGATCAAAACTATAAGTCTTGATTTCTAGTCTACTTATAGCTATGTCTCAGATTAGGATATAATGTTTAGTTGAGCTTTAGACTTCACATCGTTCATCCATTGAAGACGAAGATCTACTGTGGAGAGCTTGGAGGAAATTCATCAACAAAAGGTATGTGGAGACTAAAACTTCTCTATCACTCAGAAGTCTATTATATTCTATCTCCTAATGAGACTAAGTCGTATAGATATATAGACTTTTACATTATACACATTTGGTATTTCGAGCTGAGTTTAACTCGCTTATATATTTATCAAAATATGTGTTGGAAGTTTTTTGCTTTAGCCACGTTCATCAATATTCTTGTGAGTTTAGTTGGAAACAATTTATTTGTTGGAAACTAAATAATAAGTCAAAAGATGATCATGTGGAAATTGCCTTGAAACATCTTACATGATTTGTGTGAGACAATCATTTGATGTCAACTTGGAAAGTTTCGTATTGATCATTCAATTATTTGTGTGAGACAACAATTGTCGTCTTCTAAGGATGTTTCAATGATTGAAATGGGAGTTTAGAACAAATACCTTTCGGTCTTCGATACAACACAATATGCGACTTAGTATGCAAAGCTTGTTTTGGTATGATTAGGTCCGGGAACCTTGTTTGCATACCTAGTATGCGAACGGTTCTAATTGAAAAGTCCGGGAACCTTGTTTGCATACCTAATATGCGAACGGTTCTACCTGAGTTAGGTCCGGGACGGCTGTTTGCGTACCCGTTTGAAAGCAGCTGGACAAGACCAAAGTCCGGATACTATAGTTTGCGTACCCATTTGCTAACTTAGTGGTAAAGTTCTAAAATCGGTTAAGTATGATTCTTATACTCATGAACAAATACATTTATGAATTAAGGAATGCAATCTTTGCAAACCGTGGCTTAATATTCATGAACTGATTCTTACATAAGTACTTTGTACGATTATAAATCAATCCGATTTTGTTTCAATTGGTTCGTATATATTTCTATGAGATAGCGAACAATTGAACAAATCTATTTGAAACACAATTAGATTCATTTGATTATATTTCATGTTTGATTGATCATCATATTTGATCTAGAAGTGTTTGATGAATATGGCTAAGAAAAAAGTGTTTATGCGGCTAACTTCGGTTAACTATTATTGAGCCAACTCAATATACACGTTTAGGTACGGTTGCCCATATCTAAATGAAGGTATATTTCATTAGTGTGTAACAAGCTAAGACCATCTAACGGTGGAGAGATATTGCTTTGGTTTTAAACATACTTAGCTTGAATATTAAATCAGGTTTTCATCTAACGGTGAATAATGAATGCTTTGTTACTAAGCTATATTAGATTTGATTGAAAGCAAACCTTTATTTGAAAGACTATATAAGGGAGAACTCTAGCAACTGGAAAACCTAATCCCGACACTTTCATGTGTCTTAGTTACGACTAGAATCGATTTTCCTTTACCCTAGGTTTTTCCAAAACCATATTAGGTTAACGAATTGAAGAATTCATTTGGGATTCATGAAGCTAGATCCAACTATTTTCTCTGTAGTTGTGTATTCTGATCTTACTTGTTCTATCGGATTGAGTACTATCTTATCTAAGATTTGCTCGAGATTTATCTCCGATAAGTAAGATATAAAAAGTAATCACAAAGATCTTCGTCTCATTCTTTTTGATTCCACAATAACTTCTTCTACTACCATATAGTTAAGTTATTGTGAGGTGATTGATATTTCTAGGCTGCTCTTCGGGAGTATAAGATCAGATTATCAATTGGTTCTTGTTCACTTTGATTTATCAAAAGACAGAACAAACTTTATATGTACTTCCGTAGGAGACAAATTTATCTATCAGAATAGACTTATCTGTGTAAGACAAATTTGTATATAAGTCTTCGAATTTGGGTCGTAGCAACTCTTAGTTGTGGGTGAGATCAGCTAAGGGAATCAACTGCGCAGAATCCGGCGTGGTTCAAGACGCGTACGGAATGTGACTGTATTCCATCGGTGTGAGACTTGGTTAGGGATCAACTACATTCCCATCGAGGTTATCTTGTAGTAGGTTAGTGTCTATGAAGTGGCTTAATACAGTGTGGTGTTCAAATATGGACTAGCTCCTGGGGTTTTTCTGCATTTGCGGTTTCCTCGTTAACAAACTTCTGGTGTCTGTGTTATTTCTTTTTTCTAGTATTATATTTTTATATAATTGAAATATCACAGGTTGTGCGTAGTTCAATCAATTGGTAAATCCGACCTTTGGTTGTTGGATATAAATTGATTGACACTTGGACATTGGTCTTTCAAGACCGCACCATGTTGTTTCTCATATTAATCGCTCCGCAACTAATATCTGTTTGATTTGCTGATTACATTGAGAAACAGAGATAATATTCTTTGATATATCTCTTGATTGAGCTCGCTATTTAGTTGGTGCTCTCGGAATTATATTGGAGTCTAGTCCATACATATTACCGACCGAATTATTGGGTGTGGTTGTTATACCCACGCTTTTCATGAACAAAAACCTACATCAGCAGAAACAACAAGTGAGTTTATGCACCAGCTAAATCACCCGATGTTAAATCGTGCAAAATCAGGCATTACCAAACATGTCCAAAGACTATGTTTAACTGCGACAAAATATCCGTTGCAAGAATCAGAGTTTGTGGAACCAGCGTGTTATTCACATTGGCTTGCAAGAATCAGAAATGGAGAACTGCAATGGTTGTCCAAATTAGTGCTCTGATTAAGAATGGAACATGGAGCCTGGTGAAGTTTGAAGATAGAATGAATGTAGTGGGCAGAAAATGGGTATTTCGTGTTAAGTACAATCCAGATGGTAGTATTGAGCGATATAAGGCACGGTTGGTGGCAAAAGACTTTAATCAACAAGAAGGGATAAACTATGGTGATACTTTTAATCCGGTTATTAAACCATGCACGATAAGACTTGTTTTTTCCATTGCATAGAGTTATGAATCATACGACTACGACAGTTGGATGTTGAGAATGCATTTCTCCATGGGCAGCTAGACGAAGATGTCTATATGAAACAACCAGCCGGGTATTTAGATCCGAACTATCCTAACCATGTGTGTAAGCCACACAAGTCGTTATATGGACTAAAACAAGCGCCAGTGGCATGGTTCTCTCGCCTAAGTGGTCATATAATTCATCTTGGTTTCAAAGGTTCAATTGCAGACAACTCTTTGTTTGTGCACCACACAGCCAACTCAATTACCTACGTTCTGATTTATGCGGATGACATTATTGTCACCGGATCATACCCATCTTAAATACAACAACTTGTTTCAGATCTTGGTAGTTCCTTTGCAGTGAAAGATATGGGTGATTTATCTTACTTTTTATGGGTAGAAGTCATCAGGCAATGACCAAATCTAGTATTTACTCAACGAAAATATGTTGCTGATCTGCTGCGTCGAACCAAACTGGAGGGCATCCAACCGGTCTACACCCCATTAACACCAAACACTAAGTTGCAAAATTTGGGAACTGACAAATTTTCGAACCAACACTATACAAAAATGTGGTAGGTGCTCTGCAATATCTACATATCACTCGTCTACACATTTCAGTTGTCTTAAACAAAGCCTATCAATATATGCATGACCCATACACTAAACATTGGGAACCGGTTAAGTGTATCTTGAGATACCTGAAGCACACATTGGACTATGGTCTTACTCTTCGTGCAACCTTAGACTACTCTCTTCATGCATACTAAGATGTAGACTGTGCAGGTAACTTAGATGATCGTCGTTCTACTAGTGGCTTCTGCATCTTCTTTGGAGGGAATCTCATCTCATGGAGTGCAAGGAAGCAAAAGACTGTGTCGAAATCTAGCATCAAAGCTGAATACAGAGGTTTGGTGATTTCCACGTCTGAACTTATTTGGATACAATAATTGCTAAAAGAGCTGGGAATTACTACAACAACTCCATCACTTTGGTGTGACAACTTAGGTGCCACTTATCTCACTGCCAATCTAGTCTTCCATGCACGTACAAAACACATCGAAATAGATTATCACTTTGTTAAGGAGAGGGTTGCCAGCAAACAACTTCATGTTAAGTGTATGAGCTCCAAGGATCAGCTTGATGATGTGTTTACAAAGGGATTATCATCACAACGTTTTCAGTTTATCAGGGACAAGTTGAACATTCGTCAACTCATGCAACTTGAGGGGGGTGTCAAGAATAACGTCATTGCAGATCCTGAAGACTCTCAACAATCTTAACAGCATGACTGATAGACACATTTTTGTGTCTGATTTAATCTCAATTGTATATTTTGTTAGTGCTCGATTTTGTATTTATTATGGCTTTTTGTGTCATTGTAGGTGTTTTTGGAGAAATAAGGTTTTGCGGCGAAATTGGCTCGAAAAGTGGTTTTTGCGCTCATGGGAGAAAATTACTATTCGGACCCCTAATTTGGATAAGGGGCACCCATATGATAAGGGGTAACCCTAGGGTATCCTATAGCCGACCAAAGGCAATAGGCGTGTTGATATGGGCTATCATCTTCTTCTCCACGTTCAAATGTATTTTTGGCGGGAAAATCTGAACAGCGTCTGGCAGATTTTGGGTAGTGATTATAGGCCGGTTCGTGAGAGATTCAAGCCCAGAGTTGATCGGACTGGATAAGTCAGGGTTAGTCAGGGTTGGTAGTTGGCTTTGGTTCGAAGAAAAATAAGCATTCATGTATATCTCGATAAAACAGGGGATGAGAGTATTCACGGGTTCTCTGGTGAAATATTTAGGGAAGTTACGTGTGAAACAGGAGTCTATATTCTCCTAAGATTCGTACATATCAAATATGGGAAGTTTGGAGTAACTCAGGGCGTAAAGAAGAGAAGATATAGCCAGTCCCGTGTCTTGGCCGTGAAGAAAAAAAAAGATATATGAAAATTTCTCGGGATTTTGGGGGCCTGTGTGTATATATAAGCTGCAGGAAGTTCCAAGGTGGGCGGTCGAGACTTTGGGGGTACCAACAGAGGCATAGAAGAGGAGAAAATCAAGTTCCAGGAATTGTTGCTGCTGCTGCAGAGCTGAAGAACACGAAGAACATTGTGCTGCTACAGACAGTCTCAAATAAATATCGTAATATAACGACACGTTAAGACAAAATCGTTAAGGCAAACCAGACTTATTTTATCTCGTTACCTTCTGTGATTGATCGTAACGTTTATAATAGTTTGAGGTTTATTGTTTTCTTCTTTTTCATATATTTCTTCAATAAAACACCTTTTTGAGCAATGGATTATTATTTTGGTGTGTTTTCACGCATGAGGAGCTAAACCCCAACACTGGGACGACGGAGAAGCCATATTTCATGCGTGTGGTAATTATATTTAATTCTTATATGACTTCTTGCACTTGATTTAATTGTTTTATGATTTTCACTAATTAGTTGTGATTTCGTTTGATGACGTATGCTTAGTTTTAGTACTTTTGATGCGTCATGCTTGTGATTTACAATTAATCTTTTAAAAATCTACCTTGGCAAAGACATAGAGTCAATATTTTATTATTATTTGAGCTATAATTGTCTAGAATAAATATATGAATCGCATGAATGAGAATTGGTGGAACCCTGAGTCTCGGTATCTCTCGATATTGTGACATCTTTTGTATATATTTTTATTATTAAGTCTAAAATCAATCTTTACAAGCCCGAGTTGAACGAATCTTTCTTACCACTTTTTACTACAACTTGTTAAAACCACATCAATTTTTATGCCATGACTTTGACTTGTATTTAGATTTGTTTTAGGTTTATTTTTATTTTTATTATTTTTGTTCTTTTTACGCCTTTGGTATTTTTCGATTCTTTTCAGATTTGGAGCGAAGCTACAATGAAACAAAAAGTGCTATAAAAGGAAAACATCGCCAAAGAAGGAAAGAAAGAGGAGTCCAAGGAGTGAAGAAGAAGATTTTGTATATAATTATTTTGTTTTATTTTTAGAAGCGTAAATAGGGTTGTATTTTTGTAATTTTTTCTTTTATTTTTGGACTTTTTGGACTTGGACTTTATTATTTTAAACCCTTAGGAAGGGTTAAGATTAAATATAAACTGTTTGTTTGGGGAAGGACGACGATTCTGGATCATTGTCTCGGCCCCTCGGGTTCGTACACCGACATAGAGAGTCGGTGGCCCGAGTCGACTTCAACGGTTCATCGCCGTCCCAGTACGGAGGTAAGACTCTATCCACCCACGAATCCCTGTCGTTTGGGTTTTATTTTGTGTGACAACTCACACCCCTGTTGAATAGAATGTCGAACTGGTATTACAATGGCAATACAACGAATATCGGAGTTTGAATTTCAAAATGGACGTTACTTTGACCATAATGTGAATAGTGGTTGGGAACATCAGCCTTTTCAAGGTTATGGCTCATACCATGATGAGCCCAATTACTATCCATACTCCCACCTAGTCATACGAGCAAAATTCTTCTCTCTAGAGTCCGCACGTAGTTAGCCGGTATCGGCAAAAGTTACTTGAGTCAACACGTAGTTAGGATGAGATGAATAACTTAGTTTTGGACGAAAGCAATGCAACGTGTGAACCTTCTTTCCTAGATCAAATCAGAAGTCATGTGAGTCGACTTTAAAATGTTGTTAGAGGCAGGAAAGAACCGCTCAAGATAGTCTTAATTTCCAATATAGTGTTTCCAATAGTACCTTTGAAAATGAGGATAGTTATTTGCATAATCAAGATGACGAGGTTAGAATTGGTAACACTACTTTAGATGAGGTTCGACCATTTTCATGTTATTACAATGATGATTATGATGAGGATAGCGTTGATGAAGAATTTGAAATGAGTAGGCATAGTGATCAGGAATTTGTTACTCCAATTGAGCTTAACAACGATAATATTATTTCTACTTGAATCCAAATAATTTTAATAATTATTCACCTATTCAAAAGGACGAGGATTTGACTAGAGATACCACCGTTTTAGACGAGGTAGTATTTCCTTATGATTACTTGGTGATTATGGTTTAGAGGAACGGGTATATTTTGAGTCTAGCGATTTAGAAACAAACAGAGACTTAGAAAAAGAAAATGAACTCGTAGAGATGAGTGAGGATGAACCCGAGCTTAGAAGAATCAATTGACCATTTTCAGAATCGGATGACCTTGAAATTAGGGAAGTTGTGACTAGTCTATCTAGAGACACCGAAAACTCTAAGTTTGGGGTTGATTATCATTCTCCATGTGCCTTAACTCTTAGAAGGTCCCTCACTTGGGACTTGACATTTTGGCCTCAACCATTTTACAAGATTATCTTCATACACGTTTTCGAACCTAGTGATGTCCATAAGGAAGTTCGATTATTAGAAACCCATCCTCTCGTTGATGTGGTTTATCCAAAGCTATGATACCCGGATTGACTTTGTTTTCCCACCAAATATTTTTCAACCAATTGTGGGAATGTATGAGTTTAAAATGTGTCAGTTATTAAGTTCTGAGACCAAACCTAATTACTTTAGGAAATTAGTATCGACACATTTGCTTAAGATTGACCGCCAGTTTCATCGTGGTCAATTGTGTGAGTCAAAACTGATTGACTTTAAGGATCCACAATTATTCAGGTTATTATTATGTGCTTCTAAGTTCTTATTTGAATTTTTACGAGACTTTACAACCTCGGCAGGATCTTAGCTTCGAGGAAATCCAACCCATGAAAATATTTTATCTCGACCCAGTTATAGAACACGAACACAGAACCACGGCTAGATGTAGTTGTCTTAAACAGAAAACTAGGCAAGGGTTTGCTTTATTTGTTAATTTTCTTGGCGTTACAGATTCCTTTTATTTGTGATAGCTTTATTTGGTTTTGATGGCCCTGGATATTTCGGCTATTACTTTATGATTTTATGAGGTGACTAATCCTTTGTTAGTCCTGTTTGAAGACGTTAAACTTAGCACTTTTTGGGAGGTAACCCAATATTCATGCGACACGGTAATATCTTTCCTTAACTCTTTTACTTCAAATGGTATGATTTCTCCTTGTTCATGCTTTTAATTTCATCTTTAGAACATTGAGGACAATGTTAGATTTAAGTTTGGGGTATGGGAAAACCGTTTTTAGTTGCATTGTTAAACTCCAGAGCCTAGAAATTTATGCTTATTAAGGATGGCACTAACCAATCTAAGTGGATGGAAGCATTTTGGTTGTAGGAGTTGAGGAACCAATCTGATTATGATTAGATGGAAACATCTAAAGAGTCTATTCATAAAAGCACAGAGTTCAGGTGTTAGAAATAACATGATAGTTTCACCAATCTCGTTGAGTCCTTTTCACTTCTGTTTTTATTTTATTTTGTTTTTAAACTATGTTTCTCTAAGTGATTAGGTGGGGCCCACGATTCAAGTTGTTACCAATGCTAGGGTGAATTAGAGTGATTGAGATATTAAAAAAAAAAAAAAAAAAAAAAAAAAAGATTAAAAAGAAAAGATGAAAAAAAAAAAGTGAAAAAGGAAAAATTTGAAAAAAAAAAAAAAAAAAAAAAGAAGAAAAAAGTGAGACGAGACCATCGGACCAACGGAATAAATTCAATAAAGTCGACCTTTGGAACCCTTGTATATGCCAAGTTGTGTTGACCTAGAGTTAGGTTTATCGACCACTGGTTCCCTTGTATATGCCAGTGTGTTGATATTAGTCGACTAGTATCTCGGTCAATTAGGATAGGTTCATTTTGGCGGAGGCCTTGAGATTTATATGGGAAACATCGATCACTTAGTAAACATCAAAACCATCTATGTTTTTCTATTTCCATCTTCTTGATCTATCCATGTGATTAGTTTTGACTCCGGGTATTGATGTCCATAGTGTGACTATCCGAGTAGAGCTCCGTGACTTATATATGAATTTTTTAGAATGCTTGAGTGCAAACTCGTACAAAGCAATTGGAATTTCGCATCGTGGTACTTCCTCCCGTAGTCAATAAGTATGCCAACCAAGGAGATTTTTTAGTGCCTTCCAAGGTTCCGTGTAGATAGTTAGGTCTGGAGTGTAAAGGTTTTGTGGGTATATCTCTTGTAAGCCCTCCGAGACTATAACTGCCACTAGGGCCACCTAGGGGTTTAAGGGCTTATTGCATACGCTAAATGCAATCGACGATGCCTCGCGATGATGAGTTAGGATTTTATTTTCTAGATTTTATTTTCGAGGACGAGCAAATAATAAGTTTGGGGTATTTGATAGACACATTTTGTGTACGATTTAATCTCAATTGTATATTTTGTTAGTTTTCGATTTTTATTTATTATGGCTTTTTTGTGTCATTGTAGGTGTTTTTGGAGAAATAAGGTTTTGCGGCTAAAATTGGCTCGAAAAGTGGTTTTTGCGCTCATGGGAGAAAATTACTATTCGGACCCCTAATTTGGATAAGGGCACCCAGATGATAAGGGGTAACCCTAGGGTATCCCTGAGATAGTCAGTTAAAGGCACCAGCGTGTTGGATATGGGCTATCATCTTCTTCTCCACGTTCAAATGTATTTTTGGCGGGAAAATCCAACACAATGGCAGATTTTGGGTAGTGATTATAGGTAGGTTGGTGAGAGATTCAAGCCCGAGTTGATCGAAATTTGGATAAGTCGGGGGTTAGTCGGGGTTGGTAGTTGGCTTTGGTTCGAAGAAAAATAAGCATTCATGTATATCTCGATAAAACAGGATGAGAGTATTCACGGGTTCTCTGGTGAAATATTTAGGAAGTTACGTGTGAAAGCAGAGTCTATATTCTCCAAGATTCGTACATATCAAATATGGGAAGTTTGGAGTAACTCGGGGCGTAAAGAAGAGAAGATATAGGCGATCCCGTGTCTTGGCCGTGAAGAAAAAAAAAAAGATATATGAAAATTTCTCGGGATTTTGGGGGCCTGTGTATATATAAGGTGCAGGAAGTTCCAAGGTGGGGCGGTCGAGACTTTGGGGTACCAGAGGCATAGAAGAGGAGAAAATCAAGTTCCAGGAATTGTTTAGCCGCCGCAGAGTGAAGAACACGAAGAACATTGTCCGCTACAGGCAGTCTCAAATAAATATCGTAGTATAACGATACGTAAGACGATCGTTAAGGCGGCATACTTATTTTATCTCGTTACCTTCGTACTTGATTGATCTATAACGTTTATAATAGTTGCGGTTGTTGTTTTCTTCTTTTCATATATTTCTTCAATAAAACACCTTTTTGAGCAATGGATTATTATTTTGGGTGTGTTTTCGACATGAGGAGCTAAACCCCAACACGGGGATGACGGAGAAGCCATATTTCATGCGTGTGGTAATTATATTTAATTCTTTTATGACTACTTGCACTTGATTTAATTATTTTATGATTTTCACTAATTAGTTGTGATTTCGTTTGATGACGTATGCTTAGTTTTAGTACTTTGATCGTCATGCTTGTGATTTACAATTAATCTTTTAAAAATCTACCTTGGCAAAGACATAGAGTCAATATTTTATTATTATTTGAGCTATAATTGTCTAGAATAAATATATGAATCGCATGAATGAGAATTGGTGGAACCACGAGTCTCGGTATCTCTCGATATTGTGACATCTTTTGTATATATTTTTATTATTAAGTCTGAAATCAATCTTTACAAGCCCGAGTTGAACGAATCTTTCTTACCACTTTACTACAACTTGTTAAAACCACATCAATGACCAGCATACTCTCTTCTATAAACAAGTCAGGTCATCCTAAAATATCTCCAAAGAAGTTTTCGGAAGTCGTGTTTCTACTCTGAATTAAAGACTGAATCTGTAACAAATAATTATTCTGTATCTTGTTCTTAACACCTATAAATAAGATTCTCAACTCAATTAAATACTGAATTTGTAACAAACAATTATTTTGTATCTTGTTCTTAACACCTATAAATAAGATTCTCAATATCCACAGCCATGTATGGAAGATATTCTACCCAATACCTAATGCTAAGCACAACCATTTTGAAAACGCACCAAACTAGACATTTTAAGAGACGTAGACAAAAGGGTTTGTCTTTGACTTTCCCCTCTCTCTCCTCTCTCAAAAGCGATTTTTGAGCCACCACAAAAACCACCAAAATAAAGCCTCCCACACGCAAATAAAGCCAGTAACCATCAGTTTTCTTCCGGCAGTGGTCACCTTAAACCATCGTTAACTAATAGATCCACAAGTTTAAAGATCTAGTTCTTTTGCAAAACAACCTTTTTTTTTTCCTTTTTCTTCTAAGACACCTATGATTCCACTTCCATAAGTTACCAAGACAATTTTTCAGAGACCAAGATCAGAAATTTTTAGTTTCAATTCCTTCGGCTGCCAAAACACTGAAGACTCTGTCTCATATTGGCTATTAAAGACACCAAAAATTCCTAGGCTACTAAGACTATGAATATCGTTTTTTTATTTAAAGTTTCCTAGGACTCCAAGGCTTCTTTCAACACCGGTTGCTTACAACTATTATAGGTGACGTCGGCAAATGGATTGACCATTTTCTATCCTATTTTCAATATTTTTCCATTTTCTATCCTTTAGATCTATCTCTGTCGATTGATTCTTTTCCATGATTTAGGAATTTAATTGATAAAGAATTGATTTTCATGGCTTCATTTAATTAACCTAGTTGTTAAATTGCGTTAATTGTTTGCATATCTATCAACTTTACCAATTTTCTGGAGTTGTGCGATCGTTGATTGAGTTTCTATTTTCCTCTTTAATTATAATAGCATGTTCAATAACTAATTTCTTTAATTTCAGTTCCTAATTCCCTTAGTTGTACTAACTTAATTGATTTGTTTTAATTTCCCTAGTTTTGATCTGTATTCCATCTAGCAGACCTACGAAGTTCAGTAAATTCTACAAAGGTCAATTAAAATCTTATAAAGTCTAATGCATTCTTGTCTGATGCTAGGTACTATTTGTTACAACTGGAAAAAAAGGAAACTTCTGAGAAAACCGGGGATTCAAGGTGTTTACCCATTAGCTGTTACTTAGTCTGGGCAGAGCAACCTTTCAAAATTTATCTACAATTGGAAGAAAAGAAAACCACATGGAAGAATCGCTGGTAAATTTCATAATTTTGTCCAAAAGAGAGACAAGGAGAGCACTACATAGGTAAGTCCTAAACACTCTAGTATAGAATGGGTAACAAAGAAAATGATAATTTTGCTTCATCTACACTTAGAGCACAAAAGCATTATCTCAAATTGGCATGAAACAAAACACTGGATTAAGTTGGATTATGAGAATTACTTTACAATTCCCATGATAGCAACACATTATATATCATAATTAGAGATTACAGTAGAAATATAAATGTAAATCACATCTTGTCTGTGTTTGAGTACCCGACTGTTTCCTACTTCTGGAAATTTATTAATTGCATTGCTTGGAATTGCCAGGGGTTGGGAAATGATGAAACTCTAAATAACCTAAATGATATCTTAAATAAAGAAAACCCTGACATATTGTTTCTATCCGAGACCAAACAACAAAATGTTGAAATGCATAAATTATTGAGAAAGGTTAATGTTAGTAATTATGGTTTGGTCTCTCCTAGAGGAAGGGCGTGGAGGATTATGTTTAATGTGGAAAAATAATATGAAAATTGAAATTGTTGATTCTGAATTTCATCATATAAATGTTAAGATCCATGCTACTAACAATAGACCTAGCTGGATGCTAACCTGCTTTTATGGTAGCTCTACTAGTAACCGGAAAGTGAAATCTTGGAGTATTATTAGACAAATGGCATCAGAGATTGACATTCCTTGGATCGTTCTAGGTGAATGTAATGTAGTGCTCCGTAGAGAAGAAAATGTGGTATATTTCCTTTTAATGAATATGAGGCTGGAATATTCAATAATATCATTGGAGATAGTGGTCTCCATGACTTGGGATTCATAGGTTACACTTTTACTTGGAATAACAGAAGAAAAGACCAAGACTTCATTGAAGAAAGATTGGACGGAGCTTTAGTTAATTCCAAATGGAATATTACCTTTCCCAACTCTAATCTGAGACACTTGGCCCCCCTGAACTCTGACCATGTTCCCATTTTTCTTAACACTCAGAATATCCGGAATGATGACCCTTCCACTTTTAAGTTTTTTGGAGAATAGTTAAAACATGAGCAATGCAAGCCATTATTTCAAGAATGTTGGAAAGTGATGTTCATGGGTCACCGCACACATTTAACAGAAAACTATCTTCAGTTAACATCACTCTTAGACTATGGAATAAAACTAGTTTTGGTAACATTAAAGCTAATATAAACATAATAAAAAACAATTGATAGAGATAAACAATAAACCTCCTTACCCTGACAAAGCCAAGGATCTAGCTACTGAGACAACTAACCTCACAAATTGGTACAACATAAAAGAAAAATTTTGGAAAGACAAAAGCAAGGATCAGACCTTGGCTCTAGGAGATAGGAACACTAGGTATTTCCATAGCAAGGCCAAACAAAGATTTAGGAGAAATAGGATTGACACAATCCAGAAAAATAACGACGATTGGGCCACTAGTAGATTGGAAGTAGCTTATTGTATTTCTAAGCATTTTAAAAACATAGCTACTATTGTTAATCCAACAACCAATGGAACAATGCCAGACCTTATCCCAAATTGTGTCACTGAAACTGATAATGAGAGATGCTTTGTAAAACTCCTGATATGGTAGAAATAAGACAAAATCTTTTCTCCATGGAGTCGGACAAGAGTCCGGGGCCCGATGGGTTCCCTCCTAATTTTTACCCAGCACAATTGGGAAATCATTGAAGTGACCTAACCACATGATCCAGACTTTCTTTGAAAGTGGTCACATTTCTAAGGAAATGAATGCTTCTTTCATAACTTTGATTCCTAAAACCATGAATCCTACAATTCCTTCAGAGTTTAGACCAATAGCTCTGGCAAACACTTCTTAAAAGATAATCTCAAAATTAATGGCTAGTAGAATGAAATGCCTTCTTGATAAAATCATTTCTCCTTTTCAATCGCATTCGTTCTGGAAGCGGATTAGTGACAATATAACAATAGCTCATGAGATTATTCATAAAATGAGAAACAAAAAAGGGAAAAATTGTTTAATGGTATTAAAAATAGATATGTCAAAAGCATTTGACAGAGTGGAGTGGAATTTTTTAATAAAAATTATGGCTAAGATAGGCTTTAATGAGAAATGGTGTAACTTAGTAATGGAATGCATCTCAACTACTACTCTTGCTATTTTGTTAAATGGCTCCCCCACTGATTTTTTCAAACCTACTAGGGGTCTGAGACCAGGTGACCCTTTGTCACCCTATCTCTTTTTGTTTTGTATATAGGCTCTATCGAAAACTATTTTGTATGATGAGTCAAATGGGTTTTTAAAAGGAATAAAAATCACTCCTAAAGCCCCAGTTGTCAGTCATTTGCTCTTTGCAGATGATTGTCTAATTTTATGAATAAAAGCCACACTGCGAGAAATCTTGTTAACACCATTCTACCAGTTTGGTGAAGCTTTTGGTCAACTAATCAACCTTTCTAAATCTGGAGTGTTTTTCAGTAGTAAAACGAATGAAAATGTTTGTACCCAAAATTACTTTTAGTCACTAAACACGATTGAATGAATGATTTGATGATTATTATTGCAAATTAGGGTTAGGAATCGAATTGAAGAATTAACAAAGAAGACAAAGATTTAACGTGGTTCGGCAAGTGTTGCCTACATCCACGGAGGAATCCGTAAGAGTGATTTTATTGACGATCATGATACAATTGTATTATTGGGTTAGCTAACCTAGGATTCCATGTATCCTTAGGGTTTATGATATATATATATATATTTATATAGTTATGTAACCCTAATTTTGATACAAACTTCATGTGCAAGCAACTTGGGCAACAAGGTATGTGGAAACTTCTAAAATATTCCTTCACGGGCTAACAAGCTTGATTAGCGGGCTCTCCGTCAATTTTATTGACGGTACAAACATCGACCCCTCTTAACCTCCAACTTGTTAGGGGTTAAGAAGTTTGTTTTTCCTTCCGCATCGACCATTGATGACCTATCTAGCCCCCAAGCATTTGTAGAGATATTAAAAAGCCTTCTGTTGTGATAAAGCCCGTAATAAAATTTGCTCACGTGCTAGGAGAGACTTTTTGCCACTGGTGGACTTGATGATGCTCGAGATCTAGTCGAGACTTGAGTAGAATGTAGTGTGCTTTACGGGTGAGGCAAGGATTTTTGCTGCAACGTAACAAGACTTGTGCGCTGTTGCTGGAGCTAGTTTGTGTTGCTGTATTAGTACGAGTCTTTGGACCAATATCAGGCATTGCGCTTGTGGTCGATACGAGACCTTGTGCTTGCATCGGTGCAAGTCTTTCAAACTCACGTGCAAGGCGAGATTTTATGCTTGCGATAAGAGCAAGACTTATGTGCTCACGTGCAAGGTGAGGCTTTAGGTGCTTGCGAAGTGATGCAAGGCTAAATATTGAAGGATCTAAGCAATCCTCATCTTGAACTCGATCATGTCGCTATCACGAACTTCGAACTCGATCGCGTCTATCCACGAACCTCGAACTCGATCATGTTGCTGCTCCAAGTGTACATAAAAGTTTCTTGAACATAGGAAATTTTTCTTCCATGTTGTAGGTAATTGAAATTCGATTTGAGCAGGCCAAAAATCACTCAAATCGGACTTAAAACGAAGAAGTTATTGACGAAACAAGATTTTAATGAAGCGTACGGGAGACGATATTGACGTGGCAGATAAGAATTGACATGGCATTGTTGATAGGACAATTCTGTTGACATGGCAGATGCTGACTAGACTCAGTTGCTAATGTGGCACAGAGCAATGGCGACCTCGCATCGACTGATGACGTGAAAACTTATGTTGACATGGCGTCTGCTGACTGGACATGCTGCTGATTTGTCATCATAATTCCTGATGTGTCGACTGAGGATTGGCTCCTTGATGAGGTGAACACACGTGGCGCTGAATGTACATTGACTAAAGCACCTAAAGTCTTTGGATCATTTGGTGAAGCGGAAGGATGGATGAGCTTTGAGCCACTTGCCTCGCTTTTCTGGAACGCTTATTTCTGTTATTGTTTTATGGTTTCTGCAACACTCTCTGATTCTGTTTTCGCCACACTTTTACTATCGCTTTACAGCTTTCTTGGCCCGGTTAGAGCACTTTCTTTAACTGTTAGTAATAGTTTCTTCAATTGTTGTTTAGCAGTTTATTCAACTCTCGTAATGGTTTCCCCAATCTTGTAACGGTTTCTTCAACTTTCGTAACACTTACGAGAACCACTGATATTTTTATTTTCTTCTTCTTCCATTTCTTGATTTTTGCATGGATCTCGTGCATGATTTCTTCCACACTTTTCTCAATGATAAAACACGATTCTTTCCTAAGATCCCTAGTGGTAGCCAATGTTTGTACCCAAAGAGTACTTTTAGGCATTAAACACGATTGATGATTTGATGATGATTATTGAAAATTAGGGTTAGGAATCGAAGAATAAACAAAGAAGTCAAGATTTAACGTGGTTCGGCAAGTGTTGCCTATATCCACGAAGGAATCCAGTAGGGAGTGATTTTATTGATGATCATGATACAATTGTATTATTGGGTTAGCTAACCTAGGATTCCATGTCTCCTTAGGGGTTATGATACATATAGTTATATAGTTATGTAACCCTAATTCTGATACAAACTTCATGTGCAAGCAACTTGGGCAACAAGGTATGTGGAAACTTCTAGAATATTCCTTCACGGGATAACGAGGCTTGATTAGCGGGCTCTCCGTCAATTTTATTGACGGTACAAGCAGAAAACATTAGAAATGAGGTGACTAACATCTTAGAAGTGAATGTGATTCCTTTAAATGATAAATACTTAGGATCTCCTTTGTTCACAAATAGATCTAAAGTAAAATGTTTTGAACCCTTGGTGGATAAAATGCGTATTAGACTAGTAAGTTATAAAGGAAAAAAAACCTAAACGGCAGGACTATCATGATAAAAAAATATAGCTTCTTCTTTGTGTTTTTACCAGATGAGTAGCTTTAAAATCCCTGTCAAAATCTGTAACAAAACCAACCAAAATGCAGAGAGATTTTTGGTGGGGGAAAATGAAAAAGGTTTGAATGATAAAGGTAAAAAGGGATTGTTTTTCAAAGCTTGGGATGACATAAACAAATCTTTAGTTTGAGGAGGGCTTGGCATTGGGAACTTTACGAGAAGTTCAATATTGCAATGATAGCAAAAATGGGTTGGAGACTTACAGAAAAACCAAACTCGCTATGTGCTTCTATACTCAAAGAAAAATACTATCTTCGTAATGACATATTGCATATGAAAACCAAACCATAACAAAAAGATAACTGGATTTGGAAAAGAATTCTAATGGGAGTCAATCAAATTAAACAAAATTGTTTTTGGAAAGTAGGTAATGGAGAAAACATAAATATTTGGACTGATCATTGGGTGCCTGATATTAAACCACCGATAACATACAACTCTATAGCTAAGCAAATTTCAGCAAGGTAAGTGACTTTATTACTAGTTCACATACTTAGGATGCTGAAAACTTAACAGCTTGTTTTGATCAACATACTATTGAGAAAATATTGAAGATTCCATTCCAAATTATAATACCCCAGATGAAGCTATTTGGATCCTAAAAAATTCAGGTAAATTTACTGTTAAGTCTTTATACAACTCTTTGAACTCTTCTGGTGGAGCAAATCAAGATTGGAACAAAATCTGGGATATGCAAACTACTCCCTCTATTAAAATGTTTATTTGGAAAGTGACTCTATTAGGAAATAGGGCTATACTTAGCCTAGAGTTATATTTGGTGATTAGAATACGTGTGGCTCAAGTCTGTGACTTGAGACCCAAGTGTGGCCTGTGTATAAATATATGTGCGATTGAATGAGAAAAGTAAGACTTAACCAAAACTTGACATGGCATCGAGCCTGGTTAAAATCCTAAAACCCTAAAAATCAAACTTTTCATTAAACATAGATGGTAGAAGGATCATCAAAAGATGGAGAAAAGGGAGAAAAAGGAAAGAAGCGGAACATGATTCATCGAAGAAAAATCAAGTGTATCATCTCGGGATCGAGTGATGGTCTGGTATTCTTTATCCAGATTGTGTTAAGAGGAACTAACTATGATGAATGTGCTAGATCCATTAGAAGATCATTAATAGCCAAACGTAAGTTTGGTTTTGTTGATGCACAATGATAAAGAACATACGGATCCCGAGCAGAGTTGGAGAATGGATCGCGGTTCGATCAAGCATTGTTTCATGGATTAATAACACCCGGATACTTCCATCGATCGATCAACTGGGGATTATGATGATGATGCTCTTCTCTGGACACGATTGCGGAAAGCGATTTTGTGGTAAGTGGTACAAGAATCATCAAATAAAATTATCTTTGAGTAAATGTAAACAAGGTAAATCTGAAAGTGTAGCTGTTTATTTTGGGAGATAAACCTTGGGGTGAACTGGTGACATATGAACATACCACAATGCAAGTGTGGTCATTGCACCTGTGATATTGCAAGTCAGGTGGCTGCTTTGAGAGAAGAAGATCATTACTTTTTGATTGGTTTGGATAGTGTGTATGGGTCACTGCGTGAACAATTATTGGAAAGATATCCACTGCCATCGGTTGATACATCATACCAAACTATAGTGAATTCAGAACGTCTGAGAATAGGTGATGTAGTTTTGTCGAAAGAAGTACAAGACAACATTATGGCATTTAAAGTTCAACTTTGATGTCCAAAGGCCACCAACACATATGATCTGCCAAGTCTTGTAAAAAACTGTAAGAGAAGGACACTCGGATGAGGGGCATGTTATCAATTAATTGGCTATCCTGAATGGTGGGAGACAGGACCTCGTGGTGGAAAAGGCCATGGCAGATGAAGCGGGACCGGTGGTAGAGGAGTCGAGGTGGTTCGGCATATGGAAGAGGAGGTAGAGGACATGGAATAAACAACCGGTTCGTGCACATAACCTGAATATACCGGTGACACAACAGTCGGAGTAGTGTGGCGTCAACATCGAGATGGAACGGGTTTTGGTTGGGTGACAACAACATGACTCCAGTAGTGCTTGAGTTTTTAAACTCAAACAAATCAAATTTTCAACTACAAGGTAAGAAGAATAATGTATCTTGGATTGTGGATACATGGGCTACAAATCATGTCACTTGTAATATTGATGACATGATAGAAGTGAAAGATATTAAGGCATGTTCGGTTGGCCTGACAGACGGAAAGTATGCAAACTCTGATAAAATAGGAACTGTGATTCTTCCTGGTGGTTTGAAACTTGATAATGTTCTTTACGTGCCTCGGATAACATATAACTTAATTTTGAGTTTACAAATGATTGATGAGTTTGTATGTATTGTACAATGTACTAACAGTTTATGTCTTATACATCTGGGTTGGACGAGGAAGGTGATTGGAGTGGGTGAGAGCAGGGGTGGACTATATATTTTTCATGGTGTGCCCTCTGTTATAGTACTTGGTTGTTAGTGAAACTCATATGAGTTATGGCATCAAAGAATGGGACACCCATTGGATAAAGTTTTACAAAAGCTACGATTTAGAAAGGTTATTTAAAAAGAATAATAATGCTTGTGATATTTGCCCACGAGCAAAACATCGTAGAAGTAGTTTGAGTAAAGCCAGTTGTATATTTGAGTTAGTTCATCTGGATTTATGGGGTTCTACAAGACACCTTCTTCGTGTGGAGCTCATTATTTTCTGACAATAGTAGATGATTATTCAAGACGTGTGTGGATTTATTTGATTAAAAGTAAAACTGAAGTTGAATTGGTATTTCTTAATTTCTTTGCTCTTGTGGAACCGTCGATTTGGTAAAGAAATCAAAATTGTTAGAAGTGATAATGGGCAATTTAATACATTGCGTGGATATTTTAAGACTAATAGGATAATATTTGAGACATCATGTGTTGGTACACCCCAACAGAATGGGAGGGTTGAGAGAAAACACCAACATATAATGAATACGGCAAGAGCCTTGAGATTTCAAGCCAATTTACCAATCGTTTTTGGGGAGAATGTGCATTGTTCAAAGAGATACTTGATTAATCGTACACCAACACCTATTCCTAACAACAAAACTCCATGTGAAATCATGTTTGGGAAGGAGCCTCCATATGATCATTTGAAGGTGTTTGGGTGCTTGTGTTATGTACATAATCAAAGTAGTAAAGGGGATAAGTTTGCAAGGCGAGGAAGGAGATGTGTATTTCTTGGTTATCCTTTTGGTAAAAAGGCGTGGCAAGTTTATGATTTAGACACAAAACAATTTTTAGTGTTAAGGGATGTGGAGTTTTATGAACATCAGTTTCCTTATATGACAAGCATTACTAGAAATTCAACTGAGATTGTTCAGTCAAATAATGATGTTTGTTGGAGTGATGATGAAGATAGAGAAGAAGAACAGTTGTCTAGAGGTGTTGTGGAAACTCATCAAGGCGCAGGTTGCAACAATTAAGCGGTGATGAATCTTGTTTGAGGGCCTTGTGAAACTAAAGAATTATAAGGAAAAAATCAAGAACAACTTTGAGGAGAATGATACTAATAGCGATGACACAACGGTGAAGGTGTAGCATAAAATAATAGCAGTGAGATGGGTAAAGGAAAACGTCAGAAGATTCCTTCTAGTAGACTCAAGGGTTTTGTGGCCCTTTATGACTTTGTATGAGAAAATAATCCATTCCCACTCATCCTACACAATCATCAACCTCGGGTACACCTTATCCTTGACATATTATGTTAGTTGTGATCGTTTTTAGGTTTATAGAAAATATCTTGCGACTATAAGCTACTGAAATGAGCCCAAAAGCTTCCAAAAAAAAAGCTATGAAGCATCCAGGATGGCGAAAAGCCATGGCCAGAAGAAATAAGAGCTCTGGAGGAACAAGGAACATGGGAATTGGAAGAATTACCAAGCTGGAAAGAAAGGCACTAGGAAGCAAATGGATTTACCGAAAACGTGATGAAAATGGAAATTTGTGCCTCTGAAAGCAAGGAGTAATATTTGGGTATCATCAAGTTGAAGGATTGGATTACAATGAGACATTTGCACGATGGCAAAGATGACAACATTTCGTACTTTTCTATTTGTTAAACGATTAAAAATTTGGAAGTGCATCAAATGGATGTGCATAATGCCTTTCTTCATGGAGATTTGGAGGAAGAAGTGTATATAAAGATACCCCGGGATTTGCCAAGGGGAAATCCTAATATGGTGTAGAATGAAGAAATTATTATATGGCCTAAACAGGCTCTAGGTGTTGGTTTGCAAAATTATCGGCAACCTTGAAGAATTATGGTTTTAAGTAGTCATATTCAGATTATTCTCTCTTTACTATGAAAAAATGAAAGATGCAGCTTAATGTTTTGGTGTATGTTGATGATTTGATTGTCGCAGGAAATGATCTGGTTGCACTTCATAATTTTAAAACATACTTGGGACAAGGTTTCAAGATGAAAGATTTGGGGAAATTGAAATACTTTATGGGATTGGAGGTGGCTCGTAGTAAACAAGGTTTTTACATATGCCAGAGGAAGTATACATTGGATATTATCATGGAAACCCAGGTTGTGGGAGCAAAACTGCATAGTTTCCAATGGAGACAAATCATCGTCTTGCTTTGGAAAAAAGGGTAACATATTAGATGATGTGGAGAAATATAGGAGGCTGGTTGGTCGTCCCGGTTATTTGTCGGTCCACCAGACCAGATCTTACTACTCGGTGCATATTTTGTCGCAATTTATGCAACAACCAAGAATGGAGCATTGGAAAACGACCTTTCGTGTGGTTAGATATTTGAAGAAGAATCTTGGACAAGGAATTCTGTTGCGCTCTGATAGTGGTCTCAGTTTAAAAGGATGGTGCCACTCTGATTGGGCAAGTTGTCCATTAACTAGACGTTCATTGATAGGATGGTTTGTTCTTCTTGAGTTTTCACATGTGTCTTGGAAACTAAGAAGCACATATTGTTTCTCGGTCCTGTTTGAAGAAGAATACGGATCTATGGCGGCGATTACATGAATTAAAGTGGTTGAAACAATTACTTGGTGATTTAGGAGTTCATCATACACATGGGATGAATCTCTTTTGTGATAGTCAATCAACATTATATATTGCTGAATCCGGTATTTCATGAGCAGACAAAACATATAGAAGTGGACTGCCATCTTGCTGGAGATGCTATAATAAGGAAGATTATATCACCCTCTTACACTCTACAACGGTGCAATTGAGATATCTTTACAAAATCCTTGAGAAAGCTCAATTTAAGTTTTTGTCCAAGATGGGCATTTGTGACCTCCATGCTCTATCTTGAGGAGAGGTATTAGGAAATTGGGATATACTTAGCCTAGAGTTGTATTTGGTGATTAAAATACGTGTGGCTCAAGTCTGTGACTTGAGACCCAAGTGTGGTATGTGTATAAATATCTTTGCGATTGAATGAGAAAAGTAAGACTTAACCAAAACTTGATTGACTCACTCTATTTTACCAACTAATATGAGAGTTGCAGCCATCTTACCTGATACTCGGACTTCTTGTCCTTTGTGCAACTCTTGTAAGGAATCTCTATCTCATATCTTTATCACTTGTAACTTTGTTTCTCAGGTTTGGATGCATCTAAATTTTGATATGTCTTACGTTACAAATGGATTAATAAACTTTCATGATTGGCTTAATACTTGGTTTAGGGGTCATGATAGAAACAGACTTTCAATGGTGGTGGAGTTCTTTGCTGTATAGTAAGCTGGCATGTTTGGAAAGCGAGATGTGATGTAGTGTTCAAAAAAACTAAGTTAAATAGCATGGAAACAACCAAAGTTATAGTTAGATTCATAAACAGTTCCATGAACATAAACAAAATGGGTTATGATATTATGCAAAACCTTTACCACAATCCTATGAATGACGAACATCTCAAAATCACAACGAGGAACCGAATAGAAATGATAGTTTTATGATTTGTGAAAATTAACATTGCTTTGTCAATGTCAAATTTCGGGGAAAATTAGTTGTGGGACGACTATTTATGACTATGCATGTAACACCGATGAAGGAAGTGGTAGCCATGCAACCTGTTTTACCAGAGAAGAACTTGAAAGAACTAGAGCCAAAGAAGCTTTCCAATTGGCGACAAAATATAGAGGACAAAATATTATCTTTCAAAGCGATTCTGAACCGACTCTCATGCTGCTAATGTAAATGTATGCTAAGGCTAGGGAAAAGAGATATACTATCAGTGAAGATTACAATATAGATCCAAGAACTTGCATAAATTTTAAAGTGAAATGTTTTATTTTAAGAAGTAGATACCATATAATTGAGGCAGCGCATTTATCTAATTTCTGTAACCGTCATGGACTCACGAAGTCTTAGTCAGGGGAAAATTTTAGAACCCTAATGAACAATTTACAATTCCAATTTCAGAACTATCAATGTAACCGATATCCCAATCCTGATTTACACCAGGTTTCTCATAGGAAAAATATTTCAATAAATGAATGAGGATGGATCCTTCTTTTCGAAAAGGGAAAAAAAAAATTCTTGCAGTGCAACACTTGTGCATTTTGCTGCTTATCAATAATGCACCTTTTTCGGATAGAAGATGATGATGATGAGGGCATAAAAAAGTATAGACAAAATGGAAAAAGTAGGCAATAGCCACCCAAAGCGAAGAGTGCTCCTGCAGACCCGCTACAATTAACAAACTACAAGCAATTTTTTGTTTCCAATTGTGCCAATATATGGGAGGAAATAATGTTGCATTTACTATTTACCCATTTTACATATTTCGAGTCCTCCGCAAAATCACCGGAAAACTATTCTTCACCTAACGGAAGTCGGAGTTCTGACTGGCAGCCTTTGATTTGTTTTCATACATGCAGCAGCCGAGCGAATAAATAGTGTAGATTGCAGAAGGAGAGGAAAAACTGGTCACGCCTGCTATGTACACGTCACGTCTAGTAGGAGTCATTGGAATGAGATTCCATCCCGATACATTTGGGGATGGTGACAAGTTCATCGTAATCCAGTAAAAAGTGATGTGTGGGTCCCACTGCAGCATTTATAAAGATATATATCAGTCATGGGAGTGACTGATTGATTCTGTACTGGGAATTTTATAAAATATCTGAATCTTTCTTTTCTGTTAAAAAAAATATACCTAAATCTTTTCTTTCTTATTCTTCTTCTTCACTTGATTCTTGGAGATAGTTTGTTTCACTGTTACACAGTCTAGATAGTGAGAAAAAAGAAACAAGAACAAGAAGATGATTTTCAGGAATTTGCTTGGATCAAATCTTACCTCTCAGGTTTTGTTTTATCTATCCAATTCTCATTTCTTTTTTTTTTTGTATATGGATCAATGTTTGTTTCTATTTTATACACAAGTCTTCTTCTCAATTGATTTTTTCTTTTTCTTTTTGGGAAATCTCTGTAGAATTGAGCATAGGGGGTTTATTGGATCAATGTTTTAAAATTTCTGTAAAAGTTACTGATAGTTATCGTGTGATCTTTGTTCTGTTTATTGTTTTATGATTGAGTTTTGTTCTTCCAACATAACCAAACCCTAAACACAATTGTTTTTGACTCCTTCAATCTGGGTCTTGATCGGTTTTTGGGTTCAATTTCTTACCCAAAGTAGTTTTTTACAGTTTTCTTGGTAAATTGTTGATATGATTTAAATTTGAATGGAATAGTGCACACCGTATGATTTAAAATTGTCGATGTTTGTTATATATTCTTATTATATTTTCATTTTGTGTGATTATAGGGTGCTGCACGTGTAAGGAATGCTGTAAGCTCTGGGAGTTTGCATCAGTTTCGTGCTATCACTCGATGGAACAGTACTACTGCAGCCGAGCAGAAGGAGGAGTTAACTGCACAAGAGTTGGCTGATAAAGGGTACGCTTGCCTTTTTTGCCATGTGATTTGGATTCTTGGGGTTGTACGTTTATCCACACCATATGAAACTTATTCTCATGTAATATGGTATTAATATGTTTTTTTATGTACCAAAAATTCTCAGGTTTAAAGGACATGGTATGCTAGCACCCTTTACTGCTGGTTGGCAGACTACAGATTTGCATCCTTTGGTGATTGAGAGATCTGAGGTACTCTGTTCACTATCTGTACCCAAACTTAGACGTGATTTAACTTGGAACTGATAGGTGTCTAGGTTTTGGATTGCATGGCCAAGACTCTAACAGTTTCTTGACTGATTGGTGCAGGGTTCTTATGTTTATGACACTAACGGGCGTAAATATCTTGATTCCCTTGCTGGTCTGTGGTGCACTGCTTTGGGTATAAACAATCATCTAATGTCAATTTGTTTTCTTTTGAAGTTAGTCTATCTGCATTAAGTTGGTCAGGCCCTTGGTAGTTTCGCGGAGAGGTCTAGTCTGAATGCACCGGCACTGTTTTATCTGCAATAGTCCAACAATTGAGTTGGTCAGGTCCTTGATAATTGTTCATTTTTAACTTTTAATGCTTATATACTTTTCTGGGAATTCACAGGTGGGAATGAACCAAGACTTGTTGAAGCTGCAAATAAACAATTAAGTACTTTGCCGTTTTACCACTCATTTTGGAATCGCACCACTAAACCATCCCTGGTATGATGGACTATCTAGGTTTTATTTTGTTGTTCTTATTGGCTACAGCTGGGTCGTCATACCTTTTTATGGGATATACTACTGTGCATTTGAATGTGTATGAATAGTTTAATCTCTGATGGGACAGGATCTGGCCAAGGAACTTTTGGAGATGTTTACTGCAAGGAAAATGGGAAAAGCCTTTTTTACAAATAGTGGTTCGAAGCTAATGATACTCAGGTACCATATATCTGCTGATATAAGTTATTCTCTTCTGTTGTTGTGGACTTCATCTTCTTAGAAGAACTGTAGAGTTCATGTTTATTAGTTAATACAAAAGTCGGGAGAACAAGTTCCATGACTCCTTCATATGATGCATGTACCTGCGGCACCCAGATATGTGATACTACTTTTAGGTTGACCTAATTGTCACTTGGTGGCTTGCGTCTGATACCAACAATATTAAATAAAGTACATAATTGGGTAGCTCATGTTCTGCCACTTAGCACAAGTCTGGTTTATTTGCCTTCTAGGTGAAGCTGGTTTGGTATTACAACAATGCACTTGGAAGGCCCAATAAAAAGAAATTCATAGCACGTTCTAAGTCGTAAGTTATTCGATCAATCAACTCTTACTAGTATGTAATGCTTTTTTTGTAGTATTCAAGCAATTATGGTAACATGTGTTGTGCGGTCTTTTGACAGATACCATGGATCAACTTTGATAGCGGCTAGCCTTTCTGGGTAATTCAAACATTTTAAAAATATTGTTTTTCTATCTGTAATTTAAAAAGAGAAAGAGGAAAAGCTTTCTTCATTTTTCCTGGAACCTTTCGAATTATCATCAAATTGGATACTCATGTAAAGGTTCCCAATGTTGTTGTACTGTCTTCATTATGAAAAAAATATGAAATAAAGTTATTCCAATCACTAACAAGGATATTTCTTTCAGTCTTCCAGCTCTACATCAAAAATTTGATTTGCCAGTATCCTTTGTCTTGCACACAGACTGCCCACATTACTGGCGATTCCACTTACCAGGTTTTAGTCTTACACATTGGTATGTTGCTGTTTATTTTCAACTAGAATGTTAGTAGTAAAATGTGTAACTTTGTGTTGCTAGGCGAGACGGAGGAGGAATTTGCGACCAGATTAGCTGATAACTTGGAGAAACTTATTCTTAAAGAGGGACCAGAGACAGTAGGTGTTTCTAACTTTGCATTTAATATTTGCTTGTGTTATTTTCTTTATACCATGGCTAAAGTATTCAATGTTTTGTTCCGGTCTCGGTGGCATCCATGACCGAAACACATCCCGTGCCCCATTAATTCACTATTAACTCACCATGTATGGAAATGCTTAGGTAGGAAAATATCTTCTATTAAATAAATTGAAGCAAGGTCCTTATCCTGTTGTAATCAGGCTGATTTTTGTTTTTTTGGTATTGTCAGATTGCAGCATTCATTGCAGAGCCTGTCATGGGTGCTGGTGGAGTGATCCCTCCCCCAGCAACTTATTTTGAAAAGGTAATCATATTTGGTCTTTCACTCAACTTCTGTACCCCATTTTGCGTATATGTTGAGTTATACCTCCTGGTGCTCCTTTGCAAATGTGTTCAGAGACTACATATCTTGTGCACAACTGATGTATGTGCCAACCCAAAAACACATATACTACTATGTTTCTGCAGCTGCGGTTATGCCATGAAACATAAAACCTTGAACTTGAATCCAGTATATATAATTGTTTCCTGCTCCTGCTTTGGAATTGAAAACTAACTGATCCACATCCCAATTTCAATGCTGTATAGGTTCAAGCTGTCGTAAAGAAATATGATATCCTCTTCATTGCAGATGAGGTACTCTAGTGAATCTACTTATTGTGTTCTTAGAATATAACCAAATACATCTTTTTACAAAAAGTCTGAACCTTTCCTTACAGGTTATATGCGCCTTCGGAAGGCTTGGTACAATGTTTGGCTGTGACAAGTACGGCATTAAGCCAGATCTGGTTTCCATAGCAAAGGTAAAGCATCTAAGAAGGATTATATAACTTAATTTCCTGAACTGAACTTTTAGAAAGGTATTTAAATTCATCATTGCGAATGATTATGTTACTAATTTTTTTTGTATACTTCTGGTTTCCCAGGCTCTGTCATCCGGGTACTTACCTATTGGTGCTGTTCTCGTGAGTCCTGAGATTTCTGAAGTCATACACGCTCAAAGTAGCAAACTAGGTATATTCCTTTCTCCATAAATATACTGTCATCAGTCGCCCGGAACATTTTAGTTGTATGCATTCTACAGTACTGGGCTAACAGCTAAGAGATAAACTTCAATTTGTCACCAGGTGTGTTCTCACATGGCTTTACATATTCTGGTCACCCGGTATCATGTGCTGTTGCATTGGAAGCACTCAAAATCTACAAGTAAATCCCTGTAACACTGTCTTAATGAAAATTTGGCATGTTTTACTTGTTGTCACTTGTGAGTTTATATTCTCTAATTTATTTTCAGAGAAAGAAATATTGTTGAGCAAGTCCAGAAGCTTTCTCCAAGGTTTCAAGATGGCCTTAAAGCGTTTTCTGACAGTCCCATTATTGGAGAGGTATTCTATGCATTTATGTTTTTCACTTGGGCATCATCAGGTTTTGTTTGGTCTGTACAGATTTTTCATATCTTGATTCATTTGATTTTACAGATTCGAGGAACCGGATTGATTATTGGGACTGAATTTACAGATAACAAATCACCCAATGATTTGTTTCCTCCTGAATGGGGTACGTTAAACATTTGTGCCAAATGCCAATCTTTGGACTGAATCCACATCATATAATTTTGAAAACTACGCCTACAATCACAAATTCAAGTTGTTTTCTAAGTAACCCATCGAAACACTATATTTGAAACTTGGAAGTGAGTTTGCGGATAATAAATTCCTAGAAACACAAGTGATGTTTGTGTTTTTCAAGCTTGAGCTGTTGTCAGGATATACACTGTTTACAAAAGCTAACATGAACTGTAACATCTCAATGATAACATTGCAGGGGTAGGGGCATATTTTGGAGCAGAGTGTGAGAAGCGTGGAATGTTGGTACGGGTTGCTGGAGACAACATAATGATGTGCCCTCCATTTATAATTACACCAGAAGAAATCGATCAAGTAAGAGACTCCTTTTGTCTCATGTCTGTTGATATAATTAGCCAATTAGGCTTCAGTTAGACTCATTTTGAGCTGTCAAGCATAATTCTTTTACATAGGGGTTTTACCTGATATAGCTATTTATCTATTCCATTTTGATATCTCTAATAGTTACGGTCATTTATGTTTCAGTTAATATCGATCTATGGAGAAGCATTGAGAGCTACGGAAGAGAGGGTGAAGGAACTCAAGTCTAAGAGGAACCAACAATAGATCTTGCTTTTTGACGGTTTGGTCTGGGTTGGTGATAATGTCGATAATGTCAAATTAGTTTAGTTTATGCAAAGCAAATTCTCTTTTATGTTCCATGACAATATAGTTCTGACATATCCCGATGTTAATAAAGCACCCCCGTTTTCCAGTGAATGTTCTATATGACTATAGTTCAACTTTATCTGGGTTCTACGATAACATCAGTCAGCAGGCATTATCTTCTGCTTCTTCAATTTGAATGGGTTCTACGACAATTGACATAATCTCTTCTTTAGTTCCAACATCTGAAACACCGTACCCGTCTCCATGCTGGTACATATGTTGAGCCATCCGAGTCATATTAGACATGGAATCTATTAAGGCCTGTGGAAGTATAGATCGTTCACTAAGCTGCTCTTTATTCATCCTCTTCCAATTATCATTGATGCAATGGTTGATGTGCTCACGGGCAGCCCGCTCATCAGCACCAGTCTCATGCATGTAACATTGGATTGCTTTCGGTACATCACCCCTTGCGAGCTCATCCTACATCGTTTATACACATAATAAGTAGTGATCAAGCAAGGCAAGAATATGTATATTAGACTCCTGGATGTAATGCGCATACCTTAGAAGTTCCCAAGTCATCCACAAGGCGAAAAATGGTGGATGACCAACGCATGAGATCTGTATGCTTCCGTATGCTCTCCAGAGCGTCTTCCGTAATTTCATCAGTCAATAGAAAATAAGCAATAGATTGAACTGTTGGCCCTGATATCGAAACCCATGCATTGCTCATGTATTCTTCAAATGTTGGTGTGTAACCACTGTAGAACCATGTTGCTTCTACCAGATACGCTTTACATAAATCTGCCCACTGATCATCAATAACAATCCTTGTTAATATAAACCTTTTGAATGAAACTGAATCCTCGATACACAGAGATACTGAATCTGAACAAGAAATGAAATGGAAGGAAATAGAATACCGCTTTGTGTAAGTACGGTATGGTGTTCCGACCATGGACCTTCATGTTTTCGTAGGCCATTTCATTAGTGGTATTATAGAGAGCTAAAAAACATATCTTCATGTAATCAGGAAGTTCTTCAACCATGTTAATGTCCCATCTGAGAAAATAATAAGTACATGACTGAATGCTCTGCTCGACAAGAGATCGAAACTTAATGCATGATTGAATTTTGTGCTCACCTTTCAACAGCCTTGGTAAATAGCTTGAGTTCTTCAAGAGAGCCATAAACATCATAAACATCATCAATTGTCGTCACAAAAGAAATCACTTTTGTGATTTGTCTCCTGCAGTTGCTAAATTTAGGATTAAAGTAAAACCCGACAGTCCAGAAAAAATCCTCTACCCCTCTATCCCGAGAAAATCCTAATATTTGTGTCAGATTCAAATCCCGCCACCACCTGAATTAGCAGACAAAAATGAGACTCAAAACAGGTTCGAAAACTCACAAAAAGATTAGCTAGCTGTAGATAAAGACACATGATCTTACCTCGAAACGTACTTGAGATCCTCCTGATAGGTTGCTTGAACCATGTTGAAGTCCAATATAGCAAATTCGAGTAACAACGGCTCCATGTGTGTCATCCGTTTATAGTTCTCTATGAACCATTTAGCTTCTAGTCTTGGCACTCTCCAATTTAAGGGAGTCTCTAGGGCATGGCTTACTTGCTTGAAGATAAGCCTTGGATGAGTTTCATTGACACTTCTTTGCAGTATGTCCGCGAGGTTTGTTCTTGTGTGTTCTTGTACTTCAACCGAGATATCTTCACATTCAAAAGCATAAAATGAAGCTTCATATAGGCTCAGCATTCCTTGGATGTCGTTGGTTATGGGTGATTGCATTATCTCTTCCTTGAAATCCTTAAAAACATCTGAAAAGTTTCCTCACTAATTAGTTGCGGTTCAGGAATTGAACTCACATAGTGGTTTTTTTCTTTGGATGTAACTGCCTGTATCCGACTAAAATCACCGACTCATCTAGATCTGACTCAATTTATTTGTTTTTTTAATTAGATTTGACTCAACTGACTCAAAAATATTGAGTTAGTGACTTGATCCCATAAGTCTGGGTATTTTGTTCCTAAACTCAAAATGGTCCGAGTCGGGAATTAGGTTTAAATCTCGCCGTGAGTGAACTAACTCAAACTAAAAACGTAGAAAGTTTGACATCTGACTCATGCCGAATCAGATCCAGACGCCAGGTCAGCCAAAAAAAAAAGCAAATACCCCGTCAAATAGAATACATAGATACAACATCCATCCATGAAAGTTTACCTTGAGAAACTTCATACCCATGTTGTCTTAGGAGCCTAAATCTAAGAGCTCTGGTATACCAATCTTTCTTCTTACAAAAATCAGCTTCCTCAATCGGCAATACGGTGTCCAGCGCATTCTTGATCTCATTTTCAAAGTGGTAATCAAATCCTAGTCTTTGGATGGTATCGACCAACTTCAGCAAAGACGATGACTGGTCACGAGCTGCATCGCTGAGCTTGCTTCGTATATCTTCCTTGAGTTTCTCAGCTTGTGCATGATGAACCTCTCCCTGTAACTCACGAAAGATTAAAATTAGTTATTGGAAGATTAATTAGACTGCAAGTTCATATTCATGCTAACTTAGTACATCCCCTTTTTATGCATGCGCGCTTTAAAAGTTACACGTAAAACCTAATTTTAGTTTAGAATGTGCTAAACTATACTAGTGGGATGGATATACATACTGACCCTATAGTTACTATTCAGTGACTTGACAAAATCTAGATCCCAAGTATTTGGTTGATAGTTCGCGGAACGCCTTATGTTTGCCTTGTTAACCTTTGTTTGAGAATTTGGAATGCAAGGAATATCGCCAATCTTATCAGCGGGTATGTTTGTGCTCATTTGACGAGTCGCAAACCTGTTGGAAGCTGGAATCTTTTGACGGGGTGTTATTCTAGACTCTTTCGAGTTTTTGAAGAAAAAACTTGAGGTTTGAACTAAAAATTGGGAACCCATTGCTACTGTATTTATTGATTATTTCTTGAAGGTTATAGTGTTTATCAGCGCTGCTAACCTCACACTCTTATTATATACATGAGTGAGGAGAAAACAGTGTGTGACCGTTGGCCGATAAAAAAACACAAGGGGTAGGTAAGAAAATGATTAGATCAAAAAAAATTCGCTAACCAGTAACCACCCCCACCCCGTTGTATACCTTTCAAACCACAAATTTAAGCGGTGGGTTAAAAAGTGACAAATAAAAAACATACTAAATTGGGAAACGAGACTATTCACTACGGAAGCACCTTATCCCCATATCTTGGATAGTCTTGTCAAGTGTCCCATCGTGCTTTGTTACACAGTACTCATTGGTGAGCCCACGGCCATCCTTCCACTCCCCCTCCCACCAGTCTCTCCTGTTCCAGGTCAATGTACCGGTTTAGATATAGAGTGTGTCGCCTTGTACTCTATCACAACAGTACTGACTGATGGCACGGTTTAGGTATAGTGTGGCTTATCCTAACCTAACAGCTGTTATGTGTGGCTTCCTACTCCTACTTTACTTCGCTTTATCATGCATAACAGTTGTAAGTGTGGCCTCCTGCTTTCCTTTATCATGACAGTACAATAGTTAAGGGAAAACTCTATAACTCGGACAACTAATATGGGACAGATCTCGGACAATCAATCCAGACCTTTAATTATTTCCATCTTCACTCCGTTACCAATCACAATGTTAGAGTTCCCCTCTTCACCATTAAGATTTTGACACATCATGTCTCATATCTAGACCAACCCCCATTGTCCCGGCTGTAGCAACAAGCAAGGTCGGTAAGTGTGGCATGTCACTTTAGTTTATTACTGTACTCCCTCCGTCCCTAATATATAGGCGGAGAAGATGAAATCTCTTAGAATAAGAAAATGCATGGTTTTTACAAATTTTCATGTTTTTTCTTGTCTATACCCCTTGTCTTATTCTCAATACAATTTCCTATACAACATAAATAAGGGTATGTATGTCAAAAAGCATCTTGGAATTAGAATTCCGCCTATCTAGTGGGACTAGAAAAATCCAATATTCCATCTATATAATAGGGACGGAGGGAGTATAAGATTACAGTACACTACATATTATCATGAGATTTATTCTCGGAAAGTGGCATGTAATGGTAGGATTATGAGATTTCCCATAGAAGGGCGACATGCAAGTCAAACTTCACAAATGCAGTATTGACATTTATCTCTGAAGTGAAACACTGTACACGGATAGTTGAACTGAACACGAGGAAATTTTTGATCGCGCACCTGCGCAAGCAAAACTGAGTGAGCACCTCTTCCACCATTGGATGATTAAGATGTGATGTCATCTAATCATAGACCTAACTATAGTTATCTTTTCCAATTCCCTCCTTATTCTAGGCGCCAAAAAAAAAATCATCTATCCTCATTCCCTCCTTATTTTAGGCGCCAAAAAAAATCTGTTCTCATTCCTCCTTATTTTAAGCGCCAAAAAATCATACTGTATCTTTTATTCATCTGTAAACCTAAAATACTATCTCTGCTTGCATCCTTGAAAAAAGATCACGAAAAAAAAATCCCCAAGGCATCTCTCGGAAGAAATATAGGTAAGAACCTTGATTTGATTTCAGTGGTGATTATAGATGTCTTTTTATTTTTGTAGTGCTACTTTTTTAATTAGATTTATTGTATCTATTACATCTTTGATGAAAATAAAAAGGAGTAATCCAATTGTTGTTGTGAAGTACCCAACACAGCCATACAAAAACAAAATAAGTTCAATTCCCACTTATAAACCGGGAAGATTCAATTTTTGATTGTTACGGTGTTTTAATTTCCACTAGTTTATTTTACAGGTGATGGTCCTTATTGAAAGCTATTCTCTTCCGGAAGAAGATGATATGGATAACTCGTTTACGAGAGACAATGTGTCAATTAACAGAGACTTGGAAAATAACGACAAGGACGATGGAGTACCAAATATCGGTAAGGAATTTGATTCGGAACAACAAGCTTATGATTATTACAACCGTTATGCTAGAGCAATTGGATTTAGTATACGAAAAGGTTCAAGCACTCACCGTAAGGATAAAACAATCTCTAGAAGAGTTCTCGAATGTTCTAATGCAGGAACATATAAGAAGCATACTAGGGGATCTCCTTTAAAACCACGTTTGTGTGCAAGAACAGGCTGTGAAGCAAAATTGATCATTAAATTAAAAAGTGATAATATCAAATACTCTATTGAAGAATTCATGGAAGATCATAATCACCCGCTTACATGTCCGTCTCAAGTTCATATACCGAGATCGCATAGGCATATACAAACTTCTCAAGCGAGATTGATTGAAAATTTGCATTATCTTTGGCATAAGTCAGAAAAATATATTTTCGTATTTAAGTGCTGAATCCGGGGGTTGTAGAAATCTAAATTTCACTAAGATGGACTGCATTAATCATATACAAAGAAGAAGACGTGGAGATATATTAGAAAAAGGTGATGCTGAGCATCTATTTCAATACTTTCAGTCTAAGCAAAAAGAGAATTCAAATTTCTTTTATGAATTACAAGTGGATGAGAGGCGATTCGGTTGCGCAATCTGTTTCTGGAGTGATGCACAATGTAGGATGGATTACAACTTCTTTGGTGATGTTCGTTATTTGACACAACATTTAATACTAATGATTATGACAAGCCATTTGCACCTTTTGTTGGAGTTAATAGTCACGGACAAACAACTATATTTGTCTGCGCTTTATTACTTGATGACAGTACAGACTCGTTTATGTGGTTATTTCGAACATTTCTCAATGCTATGAAGGGGAAACATCCACAAACTATTTTTACAGACCAAGCATCGGCTATCTTGAGCGCAAGCAAACAGGTATTTCCAAACACTCATCATAGACTTTGCCTATGGCATATCTTTCAGCTAGCTATGAAGCATCTTTCTCGTGTATATTCAAGTATTCAAAAAATTTCTCAAGATTTTAAGAGATGCATATATGAGAATGAGACTGAGGAAGATTTTGAATCCATGTGGAATTTGTTACTGTTGAAGTATAACCTGACTGGGAATAAATGGTTGCAAAAATTATACAAAAAGAAAGAGATGTGGGCACATGTTTATGGTCGTTCCCACTTTTGTGCTGGTATGACAACTACTCAGCGTTCTGAGAGCATGAATAACTTCTTCAAAACATACTTAAAGAGGACCTTATCGTTCAAAAACTTTGTGATTCAATATGACGAAGTTCTTACTACTCGTCGGGGACAGAAAATTATGAAGATTTCAGAAGAAGGCAAAAAAAAACCAAAATTGCGTACTGAGTGGCCAATAGAAATTCGAGCAGCAGAACGTTATACACCATATATGTTTTCCCACTTCCAGAAAGAAATTCTTCATACTTTGGATTTGATTTCAGAAGTTGCTGGTCAGGATGCACCAGTACTCACGTACAAGGTAACATCATTTTATTGTTCTTTAGCTCGTACTGTTACCTATAATTCTTCAGACAATTCTATTAAGTGTAGTTGCAAGCAATTTCAGTTTATGGGAGTCTTGTGTGCTCACTCATTGAAGATATTTCACTTGAATCAATTGCTTGATATACCGTCACAATACTATTTGAGTCGTTGGACAATAGATGCAAAAGCTGGCAATTGTATGGAAGAGCCTGAGAGGCTAATTCAAGGTAGTAATACTTCATCTACCCAACAATACAGTGAGTTGTCCCATATGGCTTTATCTTTAGCCACGAAGGGTACAAGCATGAGAACTTCTGGTTCATACACAAAAAAGTTGCTTACTGGTAGAGGTGTCAAACAGTAGGCTCGCCGCTTTTGGTCGGCCCGCCTGGGTTAGCTCGTTGATTTAACAGCCTGGCCTGGCCACAACCTATTAGTGATGGTCGGTTGAGCCTTTCAGGACTGGTTAGCCTGCTATAATATCAAAAAAATTTTTGTCCCCTAAAAAAGCAAGAGGGGAGGATTCGAACTCGCATTCTTGGGTCACTTTTCTCTGAATATTGACCAGCTGTGCTACCTCTTGTTTGTGAACAAAATATCAAATCAAAAAAATTATTTATATTTACGTAACAAAAAAAAAAACAATCTATTAATATTCGCATGCATACTATAAATAATTTGTGAAAATTTTCTAATATTGATTGAGCAACTTAAATAAAGATCTATTAAGGAAACAATTTAAATTAAATAATTCGCATGCATACTATAAATAATTCGCATGTATACTATAAATAATTCTTTATATAAAAATAGAGTTTTTTCGAGCGTTGTGGTTAATCAAGCTTCTCGGGTTTAAACCGAAAAAATTAAAAGGAAATTTGTTTGACATGGCCTAATGAGAAATATTCTGTCCCACGAGATATTTTTTAATGGAAAACTATTTTTTATTGCCTAAAGTTATTATCTCGAAAAATTAAATGTTTCCAAAAATACATTAAATCAAGAAATAATCACATTTCAGAGTAAAAAAAAATAATCAAATCATGCATCAATCACATAATCAATTGTATAACTATGAAATCAACTTAAATAAATAATTTAAATTCGCAGTACTAACCTTTGAACTGGTCGTTGTAGCTTTCTTGCGAGTGATTTTTTAGTTATCCTGTCCAACAATAAAATAATACATAACTGTTAAAGCAAGAATTGAAATCTAAATCGAACCACAACAAAAACAAGCATACAATAATTCAAGCAATAAAAAAAATCGGGTATTATTTTTCTTAAATTTTGTTACAATACTTAAAAAAAAAAACTGAAATGAAAAATAAATAAATTAATTAGGATAATTGTTGTTAAAGCAAGAATTGAAACCTAAATCGAACCACAACAAAAACAAGCATACAATAATTTAAATAAAAAAAATTATTTTTCTTAAATTTTGTTCATACAATACTATAAAAATAAAATAGAAACAATTTAAATAAATTAATTACCATTTTCTAAGTTAGTGATATCATATTTGACATATTTTTTATAAAAAAATACCAATAAAAATTATTGAGAATAATGCTAATTAAGACAAAACATTTAACGCAATAAAAAAAAATCATATTATTGTCTTAAATTTTGCATGCACAATAAAGGAAATAAAATGAAAATTAAATGAACCATTGCCGATTTAGTTAGTGATCTTTTTTTGATATGCAATATATTATTTCTTGACAAAAATAAACCGAAAAATAAATTGGTTAACCAAAAATGTAAAGTTATAAATAAAATTTATTCGAAAATGTTGCAACAAATAAAATGTATGTCCAAACATATAAAAACTTTCGATATTATTAGATATCGAAACATATTCTATCTGACTTTATTTTTGGGAATATCTGGATACGGTGTCCCTATATATAAAGCATTTGACGCAAAAGCCAACCCTGTTATCCACGATGCTACTCTTCGTGGATTTTTTTATCTAATCTAATTTGGCTTTTTGGTTTGAGGTACCTCGATCATGATCCCGTGATAAACGTTTTTGCAAGGTGATATGTCAAACAATATTAAGATATAAACTATTAATTACTCTTGCAAATATTGTTTCGGTATAATAAAAACCATGTTTGTTTTTTGATCCTCGGGTCTTATAGATGCATCAAGATGCGGATTGTTTTTCTAACTGCACGTCTTATCGATGCATCAAGACGAATTTTACAACTCTTATTATTGTTTATTTATGTAATCGATCACAACAGAGATGTTGGTGTACCTCTTCTCACTATATTGAAACTAAATCAAAATACTCGATGATCATAAGTGTTCGATTTGAGGTATATTTCATGATTTTATATTTTTATGGGTAAGCATTGTATTACGTAGGTACTAAAGAGTGCAACCGATGAAATTGTTGCTTTTCTCTTTAGAAATCATCTTGGGTAAGTCAAACATAACGTTTTGAGAGTTCCTTTTGCAGCTTTCTATATAAAATGTGTGAGCAGAATCCAGAATTCATTATTTTATCTGTTTCTCATTTTTTTGTCTATTTCAATGATACACCTAAAGTTTTTGTATTTTTTTCTGACTTTTCTTTTGTTTCGTAGGGTTTACCGGTTATTTGTAATTTTTGTTTTCGATTTCTTTTTTTTGCGGGGTCGCTTTTACGGCTCGACTTAACTATTTATTTTGTCATTAGTCGATTATGTATCGATTGTGGTTAACATGGTTATATCATTTGTACCTTGGAAGGATAGGTTAATGGTTATAAATTTTTCCCTTAAACTAAAGGATATGTTAATGGCTTAACAAAGGTTACAATGCTTTTCTCAGTAGTCTCTACCACCCTAGGAACCAGGCCAGATATTTGATTAAGGTCATAATAATCAAGCTTGGTGTAACCATTCTAATCTCGAAATCTTATCTGCTCATCCAAATGGGTTCTTACCAAAAATGCACATTATAATAAAGCTCTGATTAGTATATGTCGGTGTTTAGAAATTAAGTGTAAAATCCAATAATCCCTTTCAAGTTTTGTTTCTATAGGAATTCACGAGTACATATACAATGATTGTATGGCGTCAACATTTTTTTTTAAAAACGGACATTAACACGGGTTTAAACTGTAATCCATGGGAATTCACGTACGCGCCATATATGTGCAACCTGGATTTACCTTTATCTAATTCTAATTTATGTTATATTTAATTTAATCAATTTTCATGTAAACTTTCTTTAGGTTTATGTGGAGAAAAGAAAACCCAAAATAAGGTCCTTCAGTCACCGAAAAATATCCGACTTCAGACATCTATTTTAGACCAGGGACAGACTCAGAACTTATCCTAGAATAGGGCTATTTCTACATACACGTTATGGCAGCCGAAGGTTGCCGATTTTTTAAGTAGTAAAAAAATATGGTTAAGATGTTGATCAATTTAATAACCGTATTGGTTGGAAAATCCTTTTAATTCTTTTAAATACAAAGGTTAAAGAACCAACCAAATCAAATGATCTAAAAACCTACCTATAAGTTCAAATGTATGCCATGCTTTGATAGCTCGAAGATGATAGAAAGTAGAAACACATATTTTGCTTGGGCTATCTTTTCGTATTGATTGGATGTTACCTATTTATCTACTGAGCTAACAATAAAAATCTACTAAAATAAATTCCTACCAAATAAAGGGACCGGCTATAGCCCGGGTTAGCCCCATGCTAGGCATGTCCCTGCTCTAATCAAAATAGAGGAATCTATAAAAAATTAAGTAGCTCAATGAGATATTTAAGGGGATTAGATGTATTGCAATTTTGATGGCCTCTTGTCTTCAGTGAAGGAAAGGCACACAATGATTTAGCCATGGAACGGACAAATATATATATGGAAAAACAAAAAACTTAGGCTTAAATAAAATTGAAGAATACCAAAATTTAGAGAAGAATTGGAGCAACATATCTTTTAGTCCTTAAGAATTTATAAACATTATAAGTGTTGTAGTGTTGTAGTTGAAGATGTTGGAGTACCTTACCATTTAAATTATTTTTTATTGAGCAACTTAAATAAATAATTTAAATTAATATTTGCATGCATGGAAGAGCTGGATAAATATTTGCAATCTAATCAACATGATCAAACCGAAAAGAAAGAAAATGTTGTTGATGCGAATGATAAAGACAAGGGTGAAGGAAGTCTGCAAATTCCGCTTGGTGTTAACATAACCGTACGAGACCCTCCTCGAAGAAAAAAATCTAGTAAGAAGAAGGTTGGGCGAATCAAGATGGCGTATGAGAAAATTAAATCCAAATCTGCAACAAAAAAAAGCAGTGACAAGGACAACCAAAACTAAACCAACAACAGTAAAAAGGAAGAGGCAATCACAGAAAGAGCCAGCGGTTGAGAAACAAAGAGCAAAGAAGCGGAAACGACCCCAAGTCAAACCAACAGACAAGTACGTTAAAGCGAAGAAAATTGCACAAACTGAACCTACAATTTCAGGTATGTAATGACTTTATCATTGTTATATATCATGACTAGTATTTTCGTGTAGTTTGTTCTGTATATATGCTTATCTTTTTCATATAAAAACTAAAGAGTTTATGTGGTATGTAGAGGAAGATGGTGTAGAAGTATCTCCTTTTGGTTCTGATGTGGAAGAAATAGCTCCATTCGGTACTGATGTAGTACTAGAGATACTTCCCTCCAACAAAAAAGTAACCCCAACACATGCATCCATGCCCTCGACATCTTATTATTGTCCACAATTTGACAATGAGGTTTGTAATTCCTCGCTCATTTCTCCTAAATAAACTAGATTATTATGTATGATACAGTAAATGATATGTTCATTTAATTAGGAACTAGCTATGGTGGAAGGTGAAACAACACCTCGTGTCGTCGGAAGTGCGGAATCTAACGAGGTAAGACATAATCTAGCAGTTTACCTGGTTTATATATATGTTTTATCCTCTTACCGTTGATTACCTATAACGTATGTATTGTCCAGAGCTTTTTGGCACTTCTGTCGCAACAAAGTTATCCAGGATAATTTACTAGCACTTTACCTGGTTAGTACACTAGTCTCTTAAAGTTCTAGGCTCGAACTTTAGAGTACTCAATGGAACTAATTAACAAAATCTTCCTCATTGCAGGTGATCAATGTCAGCTTTGATCGGCTTATTTTGGTTTCGTCATTGAAATGTTGGAAAAAACAACTATCAGTAGATCGTGTTACTTTTTATTTTTCTTCGTTGTTAATTTCTTTTCCTCATGTCGAGAAGCTTTAAACAATTTGATCGACTAAACTACTTACGGTTGTTCAACTTTTTGATTGTTTAAAAATGGTACTTCTACGTGATTTTTAGATGATGTTGTTTATTTGATTCCAATTTGCTAGTAAGTTATGTCCATTCCAATGTAAATTAATGACCAACCAAAACAAAAACCATTTTACTTCATTTCCATCTGTTTCATCAGCATCCTAACAAACAATGAAGATATAGACCCGCCATGATGTTGTATGGAGTTTTATTCTATAAGAATAGTCTAACGTCACCATTTGATAGACATTGTATGGAGTTTTATTCTATAAGAATAGTCTAACGTCACCATTTGATAGACATATTGATACGGGACGTATATTTGGGATTCATGTGCACTTCAAGAGATGACAAATATCTTGGATATATCTTTGGTTTAGTGTTTCGTTTCTTAGGATTTGCTTTGAATTTGTTAGATGGTTAGTTTCCTAGTCAAATAAGATAGAGAACTTTAAAGATAAATATCTTTAAGAGTTAAAGTTGTTAGGATAATCTTCACACGTATGTGAAGTTCTAGTCAATCGATGGTTATTATAAGTAGTCTTTTCTTTCGTTTGTCGGGTAGCTTGGATTAGCTCGCCTTTTTGAATGTGTATGAACAAGTAAGTTCTTTAGTCTTTGAACCTGTTTCTTCATTAATCATCTATATTGATTATTATCATTGCGTTAACTCTTGGATTAGAGTTGTTATCGGTACTTTGCTCCTGGATTGGAGTGTTTATCTGTTACTTTTAAGGAGTGGATTCTCCTTGTTTTCAAATCGCTTCCGTGTGCTATATCACATATTTTGGCTCCTAGAATAAGGAGTGAAACAGATAGGTCGGTGAACAAAAAAAAAAAAACTGAATATCAAGAAAATTACGGAAGATACGGTTAGATTGGAAAAGATAACTATAGTTAGGTCTATGATTAGATGACATCACATCTTAATCATCCAATGGTGGAAGAGGTGCTCGCTCATTTTTGCTTGCGCAGGTACGCGATCAAAAATTTCCTCACTGAACACTGATGCCATTTGTTAACGGTGGACTTTTTGCAATAGGTAAATCAATAATTTTGGGTGAATTCTCAGACCATGAGTAAAATTATAATTTTACGTATCAGGGGAAAATGGTCATTTGATAATTCGAAGTGAGAAGTCATATTCACTAAGTTATGGACCAGGGGCAGAATAGTCATTTTACAAAAATTTGACCTAGAAAAGCGTAACGGTCATTTTGGGATTTCCCCACAATACTTGACTGTCAAAATGTTTTACTGCTACGTTCCTAACTGAACTCCTAAAGCTTATCTGACATTTATGTTCATCAGCTGAATAACATAAATTTATTATTTTGCCCTAAAATTGGCACAATCACGATGTCTCAATTCTTATTGGTCGAGACTAAGCCTAGCCAAGCTAAGAATTAATCAATCTCACGGTATGTTAGCACAAAACCCTAATTAAGGTCGAAATTGGTGAAAATCGAAATTAGTCATGGAAGGAAGTTGACCGCGCCACTTGGCCGGCCAATTTGACAGGCTTCGCGCCTTCCGCAATCGACCAATCAGGTTACACGGTGGCTACTTGTCATCCCTCTTCCTAATCGACCAATTAGGTCGCGTATAGCCTACCTGCTCTACTCCCAATAGCCGAGCTGTTTAAAAACCTATTTAGGTTAGATCCTAACCGCCCAGGTCAGTCGCGGAATGATCTCGACCGCTGAACTTGGTCACCCGATCTAACTAGCCTTACTCCTACCATGCTCGACTAATCAGGTTTTGTGGTGACTACGTGTCTCCCAATCAGATTTCTCATAGCCTACCTGCTCCGCTCCCAATGACCGACCAAAGGAGACTATCCAACCTGCCTAATTCCACTTAAGATTAGATCCTGACCACCCAAGTCAATCGCGGAGTGATCAAGATCACTCAACTTGGTCGACTTGTCCAACTAGCCTAGCTCCTTCCATGCTCGACCAATCAGGGCTCCACGGTGACTACTTGTTGCCCCATTATATTTTCAGCCAATCAGGTCACTTATATCCTACCTGCTCCGCTCCCAGTGACCAACCAAAGAGGGCTGGTCGAGTTGTCTAAAAACCTTGTTAGTACCGTCCAAGTCTGTTGCGGAACGATCCTAACCGCTCGACTTGGCCTGATAATCTAATCGGTCTAGCTTCTATTGTGATATCGACCAAATAGGTGTCATGAGTGCTACCGGTCACCCCCTTCTCAAAGGACCAATCAAGTCGTCCATAAATCACTTGTATGACTCCCAATTACACATCAAAGAAGGTTGGTTGAGCTGTTCTAAAGTGTGATGACCTTACATTATCGAATACATGCAATACACATAATTGTATACGATGCTTTACATTATCGAATACATGTAAATAACTTACTCAATATAAGTTGGTTAACCATGCGGTACTTTACATGTATCGAATGCATTTAAATAACTTAATAACGTAAGTTATTTAACCAAGAGCACCATGTAGTACTGGTTTTTGAGTATCTCTTATGGAAAGTTATATTTTTATGAGAGTTGACTTGTCACTCACGACCTACCTGCAATACATCTCGCATGTGATTGGTCGAAACATGAAGGTCTTCCATACTTGATCAACACCATGTACTTAGTTGTTTGGATGACCACACATCCTCTTTTTCACTTCTTATGACCACTCTTCACATGTCATGATATCAATAAGAGATGTTGGATAACCAAATTCCACGACACAACTTGTCAACAGGGTCATACAGGTCAACCTGGTCATGCAGGTAAAGCTAGTCTTGTAAGTCGACTTCTTTCATATTTTTCACTCGAGACTTCAATAATGTCATAAATGGGCGATGTTCATCAGGGTATTGGTATGGCGGTCTACGAAAATGCGTATGCAATGCACTCACTATGAGAAAGTGTCAGGAAATTGAGACAGTTGACAAGTGAAGGAGTAGTGGGTATGAAACCGCTTAGTCTTCCCTCCATCATAGGAACACGGTTTCATCACTTTCACACGATCTCCACCTTCTCACTCTTTCACAACTTTCACTTCCTATGAGATCAGGGTGTACATGCATGATACACATAAATAGATTTTTCTGATCTACTTCTGAACAAGTAATATCATCATCAACGCAAGTATCCAGAACACGCATTGAACATACTGCTTACAACCTTTAAGCAAGTTTTACCTTTTGATACACTTTATACACCTTCACCTCACACGGAGTCTACTACTCTGATCTCAACACTTCTTCTGCTTCCTTCCCTAAGGCCAACCCTTGTCCTACTTTCTGTGACCGAGTTGAATCTGGAACGACCATTTCTTGGTTTAGGCCAGAGCCTTACAGATAGATATCTCGAACTTAAAGTACTCTTGTGAAGTACATTTGTCTATGGTTCAGACTCGTTTCTCGTCAACCTACCCCATTTTACCATTTTCGGCAGAATCAATTTTTACCTACTACGCCATTTTATAAACCCATAAGCCTAACTATCCTCGAAAACCGATTTCCAAGGATAATTTATTTTAAGGCTCTTAAAACTTCAAAAATACTTGGAAGATCTAGGCGATGTGAGACTATTTTTAACAATATTAACGTGATGTATGCATGACAAATATTTTTTAAACGTTTTTATACTTGATTTTGGTTTTTCCCTCTTTGCTTCTCTTTAAGCTAGTAAGTCCAATACATCTGTGCATTCATTTTGGATCTACTCATGTTCAAGTTGAACTATTTTTTTTTCTTCAGGATTCACAACTAAAATTCATGTGTAAAATCTTCGTGGTTAACTCTTATAGGTTGTACAAGTCTTATAGATTTGTAAGATCCTTTTGGTTTGACCTTTATTTGCTCGAACCTTTGTCATTTTGTGACAAAAATGGGGATAAATATATGGATTAATCAAGTGATTTTTAATCACTAGGAAAGGACAATTGTGCTTAAACGTTATATCTAACGAAAGAGTAAAGCATAAACTAAGGGGGAAAAACATATCATAATGCTCTGTAGTATTTCTGACTACAAAAGGGGAATGACAAAGATGTTCGGATTGAATATTTACCTAGTTTTCCTTTAGGGGAGTAAAATATTTTGTTATTCAAATGAAAACAACGACATTTATTTATTGAATATATACAGGCTATTGTGCTGTTGAAACTTGGAATCAAGCGTATGAAGAATGAGTTATTTTAATTTGTTTAGCTCCATATGTAATAACAGTTTTGTCACTAAAATTGACAAAGTGTGAGATTGTTAGAGCATAGCTCGGTTGAACTCACCAAGCATTGGTACATCAAATTTGGTTGTCATATTTTAGTATCAAAACTCATCTAGAGTCGCTTGATTAAATACTAGAGTCAACTTCGTTTAGGTTAGACTAGAAAGTCTAGGAATGTTGAGACATACAAGTATTACTCCGAAGACCTAAAGAATGAGAAGAAGTGGCGACTACAATGATGACATCATCCTTCCACTTGAGGTTAATACTATTGACTTGATCTTGTTCCATTCCTAACGTATCTTTTAAGTCGTGCCATATTGAAAACATAACATGCGAAGTTGTATATATTGTATATAATACTCTAGTAATGTGACTTGGTCATAATATTATGATCAAAGTGTCAAGGAAAACATATTACGAAGTATGAACGCTTATCTTTTGGAACTTCGTGAGAACGATATCGACATAATCTATTGTATATTTTTATTTGATTATGTGTGCATTATATAGAAATGATTTCACCCTAGGAAAAAATGTTTTATAACATTTGTTTAAAGGTAGTACATATATGAACTTGTATAATCGAAAGGAAATCATGATTGGTCTTGTTATTCATTGAATATCTTTTGGATGACCAATGGAAGATGACTTTTGTAAAACCTATCAAAAGGTAGTAACTTGTTGAGATTTATGGTATAACCGGTGATAGCCTATATAATATAGTTTGTTGCAATCTGTCATGAGCTTCATTGTAAATCTAGTTGTAACCGATCACAAGCTATACTGGAATGCAAGTTGTAACTGGTCACTAGTTACTTTGAGAACCAAGGTATAACCGGTCACAAGATGAATTGGGAAGTTAGTTGTAATCTATCACAATCTACCTTTGGGAAGAAACCGATCACAAGCTAACTCAGGAACTAAGGTGTAACCGATCACAAGCTTCCTATGGGAAGCAAGGTGTAACCGGTCACAACCTGGTTTGGGAAATATGGTATAACCGATCATAACTTACATTGTGAGGTTGGTACAACCGATACCAAGATGCAAAATCGAGTTTCTAATATCCACATATCTCTGTAAGTTTTATATGAAGCTTGGAATTAGGGTTTGCCAAGAAACTTCTATATGTCGACATATTTGAACATGTACATAACTCTTATCATTTATTTTTCAAAGATATTCTTTGATACTCAAGGTGATCCCTGGTCCAAAAAAGTAAAAAGCATTTAATTATGATTTTCATTATATATGTTTTAATTACCAGCATTTAAAACATATCCTCTGGAATATATTATTAATTAGGGCAATTCCTATGGCAATGGCCAAATTTATTTTTTTGTTGAGTTAGGTGGATGGCCAACTGGTTTTTCTACTATGGCAAAGCACATAGCGGTTGATCACTAAGCGCCCGAATTTCAGACACACGCTCGCGTTGGAAGAAAACATGCTCGCGTTGGAAACTAAAACGCTGGCGTGGTCGACAGGAACGTTGGCGTTGATGACACCAACGCTAGCGTTAGACCTAAAATATCCAACGTTCGATTATCCAACGCCTATATTTCCAACGGTAATGTTTTCTAAACTATAAATTCCTTCAACTGAATTCATTTTCAGTCACACCACTACCATTTCCTTCTTATAAAACTCTTCTAAGTCAAAAAATTCTAATACAATATGACCAACTTATTAAGAAAAGCGGCGAATAGTCTAAAGAAGAAAAGAGATCAAAGAAATGAACCAGCACCGAAGCCTGCCACGGGTGTAGATTTTTCTCAAAATCGGGAAGTAGAGTTTGCTTCGCCGAGTGTCGTTGTTGCTCCATCATTAGTTTAAGGTCATGTGTCGGGGCACTAAGGTCGGTCTGAGGATTATTTTAGAATGAGAGGTGGATTTTCATACTTAAAGGTTGTTTATGAACTTTTACCCCCTCCAGTACGAGAAAGGGTTGACAGATAACCCTGGCGTGCATTTTATAGTGTGAAGCCTAGAAGACACAACAACAGAATTCCGAAAACAGTGGTAGAAAGGTGGTGGGTGACGACGCACACGTTCCATTTTTTGATTTTGAAATTGGTAAGCTTGTTTAACTTAACTTAAATTATATTTTTTAAATAATTATTAAATAATCAAAATAATTAATCATAGTTGATATTATACTTGTAATAGGAATTACGCCCCTTGATTTGTATTTCATTTGTGGGGTCCCAAGTGGAATAGGAGATCCGCCTCCATTCAACTCCGACGAATGGATATCAAATAGTAAATGGGAGACACTTTTTCCCTCGTTTATAAATTCAGAAATTCCTGAAAATTATAAAGAATTGAAAGGAGCTGGGATTAAATGTTCAGCGTTGAAGTATTTCCTTACCAAGCCCAGAAACCCACAACATGTAGATGACTATCCTGAACTCGAAAGGATGTTTATCTTATGGGTACTGGTTCAGATATTCTTTCCAAACTCAGCTTATGTTGCTCGTGTTGGTTGGCTTTAAGCGTTAGAAGACAAAGCACCAGATTATGACTGGGAATCTGCAATTTTAGCAGAATTGTACTGTGGGATGGATGTAGCGTCCATGAGCGGAGATAACTTCACTGGTTTATGGGGCATCATAGAGGTAAATATCAAAATTATTACTTTTAGTAAAAGAATAATTTTTATGAGCAAATGTAGATTAAGTCAAAATACTAAAATTATGAAGTAATTTGTAGTATTGGTGGTATGCCTACTTCCGTGTTAGTAAATCAATCCTTAAAGACGATACCCCTAGATTTTCAATGTTGGATATGTACATCTCAACCAACTTAGCGAAGAACACTGGCAGCGACATCTCGAGTTCCAGTTTTGTTCAGAGGTTTCATCAGATGACTTGGAGCCACAAAAACGTCGTTGTTCACCCTTACATTGATTATACTCAGTATGGTGATGATGTTGGACAATGTATTCTTGATTATTCACTGCGTAGAGTTGCTTTTTACACTCCATAATTGGATAGAGGGGTTTAATACCTAGGAGAAAGATTGCAATACCAAATGCAAGGTATATATGCAATTGCAATTAACCCGCTACAATAGATGCAAACCTCTGGATCAGATTTTGTAAGGCTGAGAAGAACCAATTAACCCGCCTTTCCCATGATGCAAATATTTTTCCTAGCCAACCACCTCCAAAATAGCCATGCTTTATGACTTACCCCACCACGGGTGCAAGTTCTTCATCATCTTCGTCAAATTTACCCGAAATTCTTTAGGAGATGACAAGTATTACTTCACAAGGTGAGCCAACCAAGATCCTCATTGTTTCCAAAGGTATGGAACATGATTATCCTTACTACAATGTGACCGTAAATGAGGAAGAGTTGAGGAGCCATCTGAACGATTTGTATTGGCTGACTCGGCAAATGGGGGCTACACACTTGGATGTATGTCGGAAATGGCACGAGAACACAATATTTGGATTGAGTCCAATTGTAAATGATGATGGGAGGAAGTCACAGGATTTCGATTCCACCAGATCATGGCACGATAGTGATGAAACAGTGGTGGGAGAAACACAAGTACGACAAAGTTCTTCTTCACCACACATACGACACAATACTTCTTCACCACTAACTGTACCTGTATCTCAACCTCAAGTATTTCGGATAGATCCTAGGCGCATTTCATCATCATTCTCGCCTACAACCCAAATGATTACTATACTCCACCACCACCACCACCACAAACATCTTATATACTTGGAGGACCGAGTGCACCGAGTGCTTTCCAACAATCGCATAGTGATTTTCAATTGCCTAATGTTGTTCAACCATATTTATCTCCTTATGGAAATTTACTTGATATGTTGGCAATTGGGGATGTCCTAGGTCTATCCCCAGGTCTTGGAGAATTCTTGACTCCATAAGATAACAATGGGAGAGCTAGCGATGAGCGATGTTAGAGAGAATTGTTTGTAATTTTTAATTCTGCTACATTTGTAATTTTAGTTTTAAAAGTACGACGGTCTTAATTAAATGAAATTACATATGTTTAAAATTAAGCGTTTTACATTAGCTTCCCTGAATTACGGCAGACTACATTAGCTTCAAAGAAGGGTTTGAAACTGTTCAGCACCTTAAGGATTTCGAAACATTTTTTGAAAGGAAAAGTCACATTTTTCCATCTTCGCCATTCAGCCAAAGATCTTATTACCATCTCAGCATCAGTTTCACCTCTTAGTCTATATCGATTGGCTTGTATGGTTAAAGATCCAAACTCACTTACTTCTTTCTTAATTGTACGAAAACGATTACGGGTGTCATCACGCAGTAACCCGTCGTGAATAATCGCCCATAAATTCACCCATGGATAGTTTGTCGAAGTAAATTCGAGTAAATAAAAAATATAGTTTCGCAAATAGATCCATCTTCTTCTTTAGTATACCGAGGCGCCGAACAAGGGTCGAGACATGTTCAAGAATTGAAAAATTTGTTGAAGTGGAAGAATTTTTTAAGCTCAGAGAAGAGTAAAGAAGACTAGATGTGTGAATGTGAATTTGGAGTTGAAATGGAGAGTATCTATAAAACTCAAAAATTATTGTCGTTAGATCACAAGAGTTCTAAGCCGTCCAAATTCATCCGTTAGCGCTTCTACAAAAAACTCGGCGCTTTCAGGAACGACGCTGGCGAGTGGAGTAAAAATGGGCGTTGGTAATAAAAACGACAGCGTCTTTGGCTCAAGCGCCATCTTTTTTGGCTCAAACGCCAGCGCTGGTGCCAAGATCTCCCGACCTTTCATCAAGAGCGCGCTACAGGTTTTAACTCAATGAACAAACCAACAAACTTGTTGGTTTGAACATCCATTTTTCATGTTTGTTGAGTCCATAGTGGGAGCAAAATGAACAAACTCTTAATGTGCTAAACTAATAATAGAAGTTTTCTATGAGAGTTTCCGGAAATATTGGTTAACATTTATTGGAAATAGGAAAAACGAATTTAGGCTCTATAATGCATATCTTTAGAATATTTTCGGTTTTGGAATTTCCTTGTTGTACAAACTATCCTAAGATCCAGGCAAACTTCATTTCTTGTTGTTTCTGGTGGAGCCGTATATTCAGAGAGGAAAGTATCCTAATTAGGTGAACTCTCTTACGACCGATCGCTTAAAGATTTCTATAGGATCAAGAAGCTCTGCGAGTACCGTTGGTGGGAAACTAGATAATTGCATTGTTATTAATTCTCGATTATTGATTTGATTGACTAACGGTTGTTGAAACTTTGATTGCACCTAATTTGTTTATTCTTGAGAATCTTCTCTTCTGATATAAGATTCACTCAAACTGGATCAAAGTATCGACAAGATCTTTAGATACATCTTCGGATCTAAAAACATCTTGTGATTATCCACTGTTAACAGACTCCGTTCTGTGCGTGATTGATCACTAGAGAATTCAAGTGTTGTTGTGCAGGTATTTGAAGGAAATAGAAGATTTGAACACGAAGAAGAATTCTTATTAGTTTTCGTATCTTGTGGATTTAATGCACAAACCCTTGATCGGTTGGGATCCAACTAGAATCGGTTTATCTTTGATAGACTTGATTGATTAGTTGCGTGAGATCGACATCTCTCTATAGTTTCTCTTTGAGATCTATATTGATTGAGTGCGAATCTAAACTTGGTTATTTCGATAACCATTGGATAGATTGATCTAATCAGAAAAAGGAGTTTATTAGATTAAACATAAGATCCCTTGTCAACGACTCATCTTATCTTTAAAGATTGATTAGGGTGTTTACCAAACAGATTCTTCCTTTGCTGTTTGGAATACAATCCAAAAGACTTGTTATTCACGTGTGTGACTCTAGAAGTCGAAGGCGCGGGGATGCGAGGGAACTAAGTAGCTAGGGGGTAGTGCGCTTGGTCTCAACCATACGAAGTTGGTATTAGATTTTGTATATCACTTAATTATAAGAGTATTCAAATGGGACTAGGTCCGGGGTTTTACGCATTTGCGGTTTCCTCTTTAACAAAATCTTGATGTGCCATTTATTATACTTTTCCACAATTATATTTGGTTTATACTCCTCCGTCCCACTATTAAGTGACCTATTTACTCTTACATTTTGTCCCACTATTAAGTGACCTATATCAATAAATAAGGAGATATTTCTAAAATTATCCTTTTAATTGATTATAAGAAATATGCATAATTTGATAGACATGTTTATATTCGTTACGTAGGTGTTTTAAAATGCTTTTCAATGGTATGAAGTTTACGAACATCCGTGGTGTAGTTTGAGAGATAAATCATTTCAAAATTTCACTAATTATTATCCATAAGGGTATAATAGTAAAATATGCTTAAAAATACTCTTTTCCCTTGTTTGCCTTAAAAATTGTGCAAACTTGAACTAGGTCACTTAATAGTGGGATGGAGGGAGTATAATTTAAAGTAAACTTCACTTATACGTTAAATCTGTAATTCTTGATATTGATCCTATAGAATTTCAGTTATTTCCGAACCTATTATCAAGTACACACTTTGTTATCGTATCGTCTTGATCTTGTATCCATAGTCAATCAGACAAGTGATCTTGTTGTTGTATTGTCTCGATATCGTATCCATAGACGATCACACGCAGTGTGAACCGAATAAGTTGTATTGTCTTGACTATGTCCATAGACGATCACATTCGGTAAAGGACTTACGGGTTGATATTTAAAAGATTGTGTTGTATTTGGGTACCCTCGTCTTTTCAGTAACGACTACACAAAGACATCATCCTTCCACTTGAAGTTAGTAATACTGACTTGACTTGTTTCTTTTCCTATCATTTCTTTCAAGTCGTTTACGATTGAAACCATAACTTGCGAGGTTATATATGATACACTAGTATTAGAATTGGTCATATAAATATGATCAAAGTGTCAAGGAAGTATATTGAATTACGAAGTATAACGTTTATATTTTAAACTTTGTAAATGCGACATCGACATAATCTATGTAACTTTTTACTTGATTGTGTATTGGATATAGATGATTATGTATTTGGATGATCAATTCATACCTAAGGAGGAATTAAGGTATAACCGGTCTTAACTGAATCAAGGTAAAACCGATCCTTACCTATCTCGAGATACAGGGCCGGCCCTGAGTTTTTTCTGCCCCGAAGCCTGACAAAAATTGTTGCTCCATTAGGGTGTCTCGTTCTTATTGTTTAATCTGATGGGGCTTTGTATTGCATATCCAAAGCGTAATTTGACTTCAAATAGGGATGATTTAACACTTCAAAATTCCATATTTTCAAAGCACTGGCATGCCATACAGTTCACTAAGCCCAACCTATCAGATTATACTACATGGGCAACAAAACCAAATCCCTTGTACATTACTTGCAAATGCAACTAGTCTTCCATCTGAGAAAGAAGTGTTATATTTGCATCAAGTAAAATATGTTTGCATACTTGAAGTTCAGCTAGTTTTAACGGTTCATCAAGTAAACCATGATCGGACACTTGAAGATAGTTACCATGGACATTAAATTTTAAAAGGATTCACACAAAAAGTATATATGTATGTTTAACTGCATGATTGGTGGACTCAAAATGATGGCATCATTAGGATTTCAGAATTGGTTTTCTAAAGTAGCATGAGACAGCATCAGCAACAAGCAAAAAGTAGGATAACAAATTGATAAAAATTGAGAGTATTAATAACTAATAGAAAATAGTTCATAATTTCAATTACCTATATGCTATATAAATGATAATAATCTATGATATATATAGAGTGATTTCAATCACCATCAAATTAGATTGGGAGTTGTTGAGTGTTCAAGAACGGGGAAGGAAGAAAGAGTGTTCTTGGGATAAAACAATGTATGAAATATTTTGAGTTTTGTCTTCTTTTTTTTGCTAGTTACTAAATATTTATCGAGAACCACTAAAAGCTATTCTCTATTTGCATTATGCCCCTTAATCTCTTAGAAAATATGTCCAATATTTCATTTCTAATCACGTTATAGACCAAAAAGAAATTTTTGTAACATAAAAACCCTTTGGAAAAAACAATTTTGCAGCCCCCGAGTCGTGATGCCCCGAAGAAAGACTTTGCGTTCCTTCCCTCGAAAAATGGCCTTGTCGAGATACTTGGTAGAAAGATCATAGATTTTGTTGGGAATCAAGGTAAAACCTATCTCTAACTATATTGGGAGACTTGGTGTTTATGGGTTACATCTTTGGTTTTTTGGTAAAAAGTGGTGGAGGAGGCAAGTGCTTGATGAAGCAAGTCCTCGAAATAGAAAATTTTCTGAACTTTTAAACAAATGTACTGCACGGGAGTACTTTGAGTTCGAGAGACTAAGCTGTAGGACCCTGACCTAAACCAATACAATAGCCATTCCAGGTTCAATTTGGTCACAAGAAGATGAGAAGGGTCGGTCTGTTAGGAGGGAAGCTGAGAATGTGTGGCGATCAATAGAGATTGATCGATTGATTGTGATGTGTTGAATTGATCTGAAGAGGAATTCTCTATGTAGAAGAAAGAAATTCTCTGTAAGTATTTGATAAGCCATCTAAAGTACGTTTGCTTATAAGTCTCTGTCCTTCTCAAATCGTAGGTTCAGAAACCTATTTATTGTAGCACATCGATCTCCTGTAAGTGGTGATAGTTGAAGGAAGTGGAAGAATGTGGAAGTGGGAGAACGTGCAATAACTACTTCCACATTACGTGGAAGACTTGGTTGATTGACCATCTACTATTCCATTTACTCCTTAACTGTCGAAGACTACTTGCAAATTTCTTATCGTGGATGTGCATCACATCGCACGTGATGTAGGCTGCCAGACCAAAACCCTAGTGATACCCCCCCATGTGACATGAATTTATGTCTCATGTGAAAGTCTGCTTTGCAGACATGCAGTCAATCTTTGACTTAAGACTATAGCCCCGTTTGGGATTGCTTTTTTTTCAACCAAAAGCACTTTGTAACAAACTTGTAACAAACTTTTACAAAAAATTGTGTTTGGTAAAAAAAAATTCAAAGTGCTTTTTGGAGAGAAGCACTTTCATTTTAGGCTGCTTTTAAAAGCTACTCGACTAACTTTTAAAAGCGGGAAAAAGCGAGAATTGTGGACCCACATAATTCGATTTAACTCGATTTTCTATTTTAACCTTGTTAATTTATTATAAAGACAAGTTTTACCCTCAAATATTGTACATTTGACATTATAATTATAATTATAATTTCATTTTATTTTATTTCTTTATTTTTTTATTTTTTATTTAAAATAATAAATACAATAATAATTAAAATAAAAAATATTAAAATAAAAAATGAAAAAAATAATAAATTTAATAAATATTTTTTTGAAAAAAAAATATTAAAATAATAATATTTTCATAGCAAACCATAATCATAAATTTTTTAATTAAATAATAAAAACAATTAAAAAATTAAAAAAATATTACTTATATTTTATTAAATATATTAAAATTAGAAATATAATTTATTATAATAAAATTGTATTAAAACTAATTTTTTGAAATATGTCTATTTTCGTCATTAACTACATCACCAGCACTTTTAAATACCGTTTACCAAAGCGAATTTACGGTTTGTTAATTGCCAATGCTTTTTAAATTATAGTTTACCAAACGTCATGCGGTTATTTCCACAAAGACAAAGAACGCATATCGGACAAACACAAGAAAAGCGCTTTTCTAAAATTTACAGCAATACCAAACTAGCCTTATGAGTCTTAATCGATGAACTGAATAGTTCATGTGGTTCAAGGTCATGATGGTTGAAGCATGAAGTGTTTGATGGAACAACAACATGTCTTGTGAGCATGGACGTTGAATTAGGTCACTTATTTGTAATGAGATCATTATGCTAGCTAAAGAAGTAATGATAGTCGAATGACTTGGATATGGTTTGATGAGATTGTTGGATCCATCATAAACCATTTTGTTGGTGCACTAATCATTTATGAAAATAATCATCGCTAAATGATCATGTAAGGTCTTTCTGAATCCATACATCATGAGTCAGTCAAATGACAAGGAGAGAATACAATATTAAAATGATGGTCGACTGACGAACCAGATATTGGTGGATGAACCAACAAAATATTGATATTTGGATCAGTATGAAATTCTCGAATGTTGATAGCTGAATCAACATGAGAAATATTACTTATGAACCTTGGTGGCCTTGCCAACATGTTGCTAGTTGGAGCAATTAGGGTTGATAGATGGAGGTCAAAGAAAATGTTGCTAGTCAGATCAAATAATTTTAAATCAATGAATAATTAGCAGCAAGACCAGAATAAAATATTAATTAAAAATACTGGTTGTTGGAACCAATATGTTATAATTAATTAAAATGTGATTGCTAGATCAACATAAATTATTAGTGTTTGAACCTATTCAGAATTATGCTAGACATAGTAGTGGGTTCAAAACCCTAATTTTTGATCCATGGATGCTCAACTGAAAATCAACAAATGGATGTCAGCTAAGGGAATGAATTACTTAGATCCATGTGAGGTTCTAGACACATAAAAGCCATTGACCGCATGTTGAATTGATTAGTGGGTTAATTTGGTCTCAACTATTTTCTATTGTGAAGTCTGATAGTAGTTTGATATCTTTAGCGGCTTAATGCAGTTTGGTGTCCAAACATGGATGAGGTCCCGGGATTTTTGCTGGAAGTGCAGTTTTCCTCGCTAAAAAAACTTCTGGTGTATTTTGGTTTTCCTTTTTCGTATTATTATTATGAAAGTGGTATTATTATTATTATTATTATTGGAGAAAAAAATTTGTTTTTACAAAGGAGCAGTTGGTAGCCTAGCCACAAGCTGGGCACCAATTATTATTATTATTATTATTATTATTATTATTATTATTATTTTTATAACAAACTTTATTCATTAGTGGAAAAATCATGGTTACACGAGTTGGTAGGCAACCTAGCAACCAGCTGGGCCCCCACTCCTTTCTGAATAATGATACTTAGTCTATGAAAAAGTGAGCCACTTATTTTGGTATTAGCATCATTACCCTTTAGACAGTTTCTCAACCTCTTGAGGAGTAAAACAATATCCTCACTCAATTCTTCTAAGGTTGAAAAAGCTAATACATTAAAACAATAACCTTGTGCCTCACAATTGGCCAAATACTTAGTGCATTTGCAGCGTTAATAGCCTGGCCAGGAGTGAAACTACGTGTTCTGGCAGTTGTGAATGGCGAAACACCGGTGACATCAAAACATACATCTTTACCATCTATCCAATTACATACGAGGATGTCAGCTGGTTTAAGGCTCTTTGCGTCATTGGATGAAATCCTAGCGAGACTTCTTTTCTTAACTGCAACACCCGCCTTATAGAACATATACGAGATGCCGTCACGAACCATGTCATGTCTGAACTTCACACCCACTTCACTGGCGTAATGAAGAGCATGATCAACATAAATATCCATTGGCCTGGCGCAGATGGAGCATTTGCTATCCTTCACAAAGAATGGTATGCCAAGCCTGTACATAAGAATAACTCTAAATTGCCGCGGCCCGACCTTTTGATTCAGCTCACTAATAGTAACAACTTTAAGGAAATCCATCGCATGTTCTTTCCTGTTACATTGCCAGATAAGTGATTCACGTTCATTCAACCTAAAGCTAGTGGGTAGATTTACCTTAACAACACCAAAGTATAAAACTGCCAGTGATTTCATGTAGTGAGGGGCAGTGTCGTTAATACTGAAATTGGAAGTAGATAGTCCACAAGCCTTAGTGAATGTGTAGAGGGCGTGCTCATATCTAGGACTCGGAGTTGGTGATGAACACTGTAAAATAATATCTTGCAAGACTTTATTTTGAACAAAAGACGCTAAGTAACAATACCCGGAGGTATACGCAAAGTATGTATCTTGAAACCACCATCTTTAATTGGTAGGGTGACCAAACGTTGTTGAACCGGGCCAAACCCTGCACCATCACCAACTTGTTAGGCTTGCCGTAGATATTGTAGAAGATGTTTATCATAGAGAGTGGCAAATGTCCTAAAGCAATGAGGGCTAGTAGTGCGAAGAGTGAAATAAAGTTTCAAAACCCTGTGGAGTTACGTAGCAAAAGAAGCTCACATGTGGGTCTTGAAGTTGCTACACCATGCATTAGATGAATTGTTTTGTTCACTCTACCAAGAACCATGTCCAACTGCAATCTTTGTACATCCAAACCGACAGTCCATGATAATTTTACACCACCCACTTGCTTGCCGATCTCTACAGAAATACACCTTCATCACTGCATCTAGGGTCGGGTCAAGGCCACAAAATTTCAGTTTTCTTGACATTCAGATACAAACATCTTCTGGGACCATCGGCATGTATGATACGCAGTGCCTTATCCACTTCCATAGTATCTCCTGCAATGGTGCCATCATCCAAGTACAAGGCATGGAGATCTAGGGTGCATTGAGTAGCAATTTTGTTGACAAGCGGATATAAAGTTAGAGCAAATAATAAGATACCCAATGGGTCACCTTGTTGCACACCCTAAGCCGATGAAAGGATAGAATCATTATAATACAATCTAGCAGGCTATGCGTAACAAAATTCCACCCACCTGGATATGCTGGGACAGTGTATTCTCACTTCTCTAATCAGCGTAGACCTGTCAACAAGATTGAAGGCATTGCGGAAGTCAACAAGCATCAAAGTGTTAGTGTTGCATTCACCTTTCGGTTCTAGCAACCTATTTGCTGCATGCAATATACCTTCTCCTCCTGGGGGACACCTACCCCAAATTGGTGGGTGCCCAAGTACAAGGCCATATCCTTACACACAGATGTGGTAGCAAGTTTTGAGCAGAGTCTCATCCATATGGTACCAACAGCTATTGGCCGTAGACCACCATCTAGTTTAAGTAGAGGAGTCAAAGGGGCGCTTGCAATGTATTCTCCTAGTACAGGAGGACATTTACCTGCAAGCCAAAGGTTAATCACTCCAACAATTGATTGTAGAAGTTCTTCACTCATAGCGAGCAAAGACCACCGCTGAGGGAATCTAGTAAATGTTGGGCCCTAAGGCCTCTCTGCCACAGGAGGTTCCCTTAGGAAAGCACTTTATCGCAGCCAAAACAACTTTAGTATCCACACTCAAGGCATGAACATTGATATCTTCGGCTGGAATGGAAGGCAATGAAGCATGAGGATGTTTCTGTTTAACATCATACAACGTATGCAGTGTTGAAGGCACTATACCATCATAAGAAAGTATGCGAATGGCTGCGGTATAATGGCCACAACTCATTTTCTTCATGCAAGCATCAACATTAGGGTTTATCCTGTTCTTCTTGCTGGACTGTCTTTGTCTGTTATTTTGGCTAGGAGAAGCAAGTAACTTCTGAGCCATAACAAGACATACATTGGGTTCTCTCCACTGAGTCAAAGACTAATTGATTGTGGCAATATGAAGCTTCTTTCTGTTACCAGATCGTTCTTCAGTAGAGGACTTTGGTGTGTAGAGGGTCAGTGTACAAGAAGGAAGTAATAGCAATTGTAACCAAGCATCCAGATTACTAGGATTTTCTAGTACCTTATCAAGGGCTGCATTTAGAGTGCGAGAGAAATGTAATCTACACGGTGGAGGTATACTTACAGTGAGTCGTAATACGCCTCACGAAAAATATTATTAAGCAATTCAACCGTGAGACCAACTGGTCTGTGTAGCCTGCGATGCTTGGATTCTTGAGCTAACAACAGCATCGACGCCGCCTGAGGTTTTAAAACCCCATGGATTAAAAAATCATCCCTGCCTTCATTGTTATATCATCGGGAGATGATTGCAACATGATTTCTTCCATGCATGGACATGCATGCATTGAATACATAGCCAACTTCGCATGACATACAGACTTTTCTCCCACGCAAGATAGAAATCGGAGTTGTTCCGTACTCTGTCTCTGCAAATATCTTTGGCTCTTTTAGTCGGAAAGTCATGTATATGTCGATAAATAACACTCTTGGCATATCCTCTGCCAGCAACTCCACCTAGACAACCATCATAGTTCTTGAACGGACAAGGAATCTTATCACCTTGAAGTGATGTGAATGATGTTGATGGCCCTTGAGAAGATGTGGACTGAGAAGATGGTGGAGGATGTACAACTTCGGCAGCAGAAGAAGTAGATGTTCTGGTTCTCGACATGACACAGGGATGAAAGAAACACACGCAATACAATTAGGAATTAAGGAATGGGAAAATAAGGTTTCAAATTAGGCAAACAACCTTAGTTGAAAACTTAAAGTACCACTCATCAAAACACTAATTAGAGAACAAGCATTAGCTTGACCGGAATTTAAACCCAAAGCAATCACTACAGAAAAGAAAACCAACTGCTTCTGCAAATCACCACTGCAGTATCGCACCGCTAAAAACAAAAATCCCTTACAACTACTTCAAGGCCCCCATAATAATGCTTCTAAAGGATACCCAAAACTCTAAAAGCTCAAACAAGTTTGACTACTGCTGTCTCAAAGAAAGAAGGTGGAAAATTGGAATTACTACGCCCCTAATTTTGTTAAACCAGCACAAAACCTTGAATTCCAATACAAACACACCTAATGCGGTAACAAAATTCACTCACATAGCAAAATTCAAAACCAAAATTCGAAATACAAGCTACACCTCCAAAGAAATCTGCTACAACAAACACACTTACAGATAGGAAAAAAAATCACTTACTGAAGAACTTCAGTTGACGAAACACCACTGTCTTGCACCATTGAGGATTCAGAGATAATTGTTCTCCCTTACAATCCAACCACAAAACACAACCCTTTTTCAACTTCAATATTCACACAATTAGCAATTCACAGAACCACCACAAACTTTGACAAAGCATTGCAAAGATACTTCTCAGAGATGAATGTTGAAGAAAACAACCACAAAAACACTAACCCAGTTCTACAATCGACGAAACCAAAGAGCATTCTTAAAAGAAGTTAGTTGGAAACTAATTGGGCTTCAACCCCATTCTGAAGTTCATCACCTAGCCTATGAAAATGGAAATTTACACCCTTAGTTATAGCTTCATGCCTAGATAAGTATTTTATTTTTATAATAGGAATAACACAAGTAGTACGTATTCAATCTTAGTTGATAAGTCCATATCAACTGTGACCAATTAGGAGACTCGTTCTTGTAGTATTCGTATCTTGAAAGATATACAATCAGTTTCATATTTGACATAATTCGGATCCTCTTTATTTGAATACGATTAGATTGATCTTGAATATGGATTTGTGAGATCGTCCAAGTACTCTTTTATACAATCAATTTCACGGCTTTATTGTTTCAAACATTATGATTGTGAAAGAGATATAAACTTTATAGACATATTATTCAAGGATCTTGAATTAGATTTACTTACGATTGTATTAGGTTTTGTCCATACAGGTTTCCGAATGAAAAAGTTGGTGGTGTAGTTGGTACCCTCTCATTTTCAGAAGGTATGTGTATTACTCATGCTGGTTCTTCTATTAAAACTGCAAGTGGAGATGAAAATACAATGGAGAGAAAAGGGATTTATGGACAAAAAATGTACATCAAAATTTTGGTGGGAAAATCGAGTCGTTCTTTACAAAGGAAAAAAAAAAAAGACGGTAGGCTCAAATTTATGGGATGGTATTCTAAAAAGTAAAGTCCATGTGAAGAAAAACACAAGACCTATGGTAGCCGGTGGAGACAGTTATCTATTCTTGCTAGACGAGTACCCCTAAAAAAATCTCTAGATGTCTTCTTTATCTTTTTCACCACTGATCCTGGAATTGCAAAAAGAGATAAAAAAAGATATCGGTCTGCTTGCCAAGGTTGTATTGATTAAAGGTAGTCGTTTCACCTCTTTACATATACTGGATCCCAAATATTTTACCGCCTCACTTTGGCTCCCAACTGGAAGCCCAAGTAAGAAATAAAAAGAGACCCTTAGCATACCCAAACACCTATCCGCCTGTAAACCCAAAATGCAGCAGTACACCCGAAACCATATAATTCTCTTCATTGTAGATCACCATCAAACTACTTTTACATCATTTTTTTTATCTGGATCTGACTAAAATCCCGTGATTTATCTAAATCGACTCGGTGTGTGTTCTTTGAGTCAGATCTGACTCAATTGATTAAAAAATATGTGAATCAGTGGTTGTGTCCATGAATCATATACATTTAATTCCATGATTCAAACGGGTTCATGTTAGGAGTTAGGTCTACGTCAGGCCACGAATCATATCTAAATCGAACCAAGAAATAAACAATGTGACATGTGACTCGTACCGCGTCAGATCCCCGTACCGAGATAAAAAACAAGAAACTTGTTTTAAGGCATATTGATTTTTTTTTAGGCATAATCATTCATTATCCCATCTAGGGTGGGTTTATAAGGGGTGTCTAAAGGTAGTGCAATTACCTATATATCCATAAACAATTTAAATTACTAGAGTGCCCTTATCCTCAAAAACCTAAAATAAAAAATCAAAATAACCTTTAAACTTAAACATCTTGGACTCCAATTCAATCAAGCAATTAATCAAGCAAAGGAAACACGAATCTAAGTGAGCGATGTTGGAGTGCGAAATCCAAATCTCAATTTCTCTCAGATGTATTTTAGAATGTATTTGTAACAAACCCATCTTGTTTTTGATTGATTTTATTTTGTTTGATCGATAGAATATGATTCCAAAGATGAAATTAGGGATCTTGGAATATCAATTTTGAGCCGAACCTAGTAAGATCAATGGGTCTGGGTCCTCCGGCTGACCCTATTATTTTATCTTGGAATCTCAATTTTAGATTTTAAGCAGGAACCAATTAGTAGTTATGATTTAGCGTTCAATTCAAAAGAAAACACTTAAGTTATGAAATCAAACATTTGAATGTAATGAAAGGGAGGGAATTAATTGATGGACACATCGTTAAGTGAATTAAAGATTGAACAAAACTTGAGATTTTGTTTGAATTCCAAAACGTCGGAAACAATCAAACCCTTTGCCAATAATTAAATATCATATCTCTAAAATTCAACCGAAGCTAAAATTCCATCTTTGATTTTGTAAAGTTCACATGAATTGCCACCAATTTCCATAATTTAGATCCACAAATAAATCCTATATATAAAAAGTCACTAATTAGATATAAAGAAGATGAGTTATCTTGAATTGATTACGTATTAAAAGACGTAAATAAATTTACTTCCTATGGGACATAAAAGGTTCAAATGATAAGCATCCGAGACACAGAAATATCATAGATTCATATATATAAACACGATAATATAGGAATTATTAAGAGATATAATTATTTCCAAATGTTGTTTTAAAAATTCAATTTTTTGATTCGGGTCCAATCGGATATATTCAACTTATAAAAGGACATTAAATCTCTAGATTTATAAAAGTCTACCTCACCGCACCTAAAATTTAAATCACACATTTTGGTCACTTCTAATCACTAAAATCTTCAAAATTTAAATCCACAGTCACTTTAATTTTCTTCAAAACCCAAGTTTTTTTCCACTTCTCTTCTTCTTCTTCTTCTTTCTCTCAAAAATCTCAACTCTCTCACATAAATTTGATTTCTCTACTAAATTACCACTAATAATTTACTTTTTAATCAATCCTTAAAATTCATAATGAATCAAATCTAATCATAATCATTAACACTAATTATGTAAGGGTATTTATGCCATTATCAAAAAGGGTGGATAAGGGGTGATGTTGTTCTTTATTTAGTGACCTTATTTTGGCATTATTTAGTATGCCCCCAAAAAATTGAGTATGCCTCAGCACAGGTTTCAAAAACAAACACCATCTTAGAATCTTAGTCTTAGCTAGATTAAGTTAGAACCATTTTTTGGGGACCATGGTTTTTTTGAGGGGACCATGGTCTTATTAGGCCACCTTCCCTATAGTTATAAGGGGTGTCCTAAAGTATGGAAATGACTAACACACCCTTAACCTAATTTAATTTAAAACTAACCTGATAACCACCTATATATATATAGCCACCACCGCCGCCCACCACTACCACCTCCGACTACCACCACCACCAACCACCACCACCTCTATATATATAACTTAATTTAAATCATTAACATATTTACTCTTTTACCTAATTAAAATTATAACTAATCTACAACTTCTTCTTCCTCTATTCTACAATTTTTCTTCTTCTCTTCTTCATCAATTTATGATCATCTAACCCTGCTCATATACAAATCTAATCAAAATCATCAAATTTTTAGCCTGGTCGATTCATTGAATTTTCATCGTCGATTAATCAATCTTTTATAAACAAACCTATCCATAAGTATTTTCCCACAAACCCATTACTTCAAATTCGTTTTTGATTGAAATTTTGAGCATTAGTCATCAAAATATGGTTTAAATGGAAGTTACAGTGGCATGTTCGGCTAGGAATAGTTTTAAAAAAAACTAGTTTGCTAACCGAACATTCTGAAACCAAGAACACGAAGAACACTTCGGTTATCACGAATTAATTTTTTCTTAACCGAACTCAGAGTTTGGTTGGTTCACAAAGAAGGCTAAAACTATTTTCTAACCGAACTTTACCAATATTACAAAAAAAAAAAAAACAATCAAATGTAACCGAACTGTGCTTTTTTTCCCACTATGTTGATTTTTGATTTAACCGAACTTTGCCCACTCAGAGTTCGGTTGGTTTGCAAAGAAGGCTAAAACTATTTTCTAACCGAACTTTACCAATATTACAAAAAAAAAAAAAAAAAAAAAAAAAAAATTTCAATGTAACCGAATGTGCTATTTTGCCCACTATGTTGAGTTTCAATTTAACCGAACTTGTCCCACTATGTTCGCTTTGTTCGCAAAAAACCTTGAAAAACCGAACTCTTAACTAATTGTGTGTAGTTCGGTTATATATTGGTTGGTATGAAGTTTGCGAAACAACCGAACTTTGTACACTAATGTGCAATCTTATTTTACATAAGTTCGGTTAGCTTTTAGTTGCAAACTAACCGAACTTATAGACCCTAAAGTTCGGTTACATTTCGGCCAAACCGAACATAACACTGTACTCCTATTTACAAAATTCGGTAACATGTCCGTTAACCGAACTTAAAAAAACCTCCATTATTGGAGAGTTCGGTAACCTGCGTGTTTAGAAAAAGTAACCGAACTACACTTTCAGATGAGTTCGGTTACATGTTCTTCACACAAGCTAACAGAACAAGCCCAAATCTACTTAAAAAATTCACATTTTTTTGAAAATTTGGACAAATTCAACCAACATTATCTAAGTTTAGAGCATACATGGGTACCCAAATAGTCTTCCTCCGGTTGTGGTTGGTAAAATCCATCGTTTTCATCTTGAGATTGGCTTTGGGGAAGAATACATTCACTATCTAAGAAATAATTCATCACTTGAATAGTCTAGCTTAGTGAACTCAATTTTCTTTTTTATTTTTCATGTTTTTCTTCTTCATCTTCTCTAACTTTTCTCTCTCAATAATTCTACTTCTTTTTTAAAAATCTGATTTTTCAATCTCAAATCTTTATTTAAAATCATTTCACTAATCACACTAACTAATTTTAACACTAACTAATCATTAACCAAAAATAATCAGAAGGTAATTTAGGTATTATCATAAATATCTAGATAAGGGGTGACCTAAATTTACTTCTAATATCTTACCAAAAATAAAAGAATTGTCCCAAAAAAAAAAAAAAGGCTGGTCCAAAAAAAATGGTTCTTAAGTTAACCTTGAGCCTTGTCGCTGCCTCAAAGCCCATGAAAAGTGAGTCAAGTGACAGACTTGCTCCACCTCTTCAATCAGCAAGATCAAATCAAGTCTCTTCTGCTAGCAGGCTTGCTACTTATGCTAGGAAAACTGGTTCCACATGTACAAGTCTCTCTACTCCATCTATGTATTTTATGATATGATCTTGAACTCCCTCGGGAGAGGAGCTGTATCCTTCTTGGGTTAAGTTTTAATAATCTTCTGCTTATTAGAAAGAAAAAAAAAAACAGAAAAGAAGAAAATGAAAAGGATTTTGAAACCAATGAGTGGAAATGGAAGTCTGGTTTTCAAACAAAATACGAAGATTACCCAATTGGGTAAATCTGGTAGAATTCAAGAAGCCATTCAAATATTTGACAACATGTCAAATAAAAATGCCGTATCATGGAATTCCATGATTTCTGTTTATGCCAAAAACGGTAAAATTAATGATGCGCGTCGTTTATTCGATGAAATGCCTCAAAAGAATCTTGTTTCATGGAACACAATGATATCTGGTTATTCTCATAATGATCAAGTACATGAAGCATCTGCATTGTTCGATAAAATGCCTCAAAGAGATTCCTTCTCTTGGACTTTGATGATAACTTGCTACATCAGAAATGGTGAGCTTGATAAAGCAAAATACTTGTTTGATATGCTTCCGGATAAACAAGACCCAGTTTGTTGGAATGCTTTAATAGCTGGTTATGCAAAGAGTCAGCGGATTGAAGAATCTCGAAGGTTATTTGATAGAATGCCAGTCAAGAATTTGGTTTCATGGAATTCTATGCTTGCGGCTTATACTCAGAATGAACTCATGGATTTGGGTTTGAAGTTTTTTCTCCAAATGGAAAATAAGGATGTTGTTTCTTGGAATCTGATGGTTCATGGTTTTGTTCAGGTTGGCGACTTGAAATCGGCATCATTGTTTTTCAATAGAATTCCAAACCCGAATGTCGTTTCTTGGGTCACATTGATAAGTGGTTATGCAAAAAATGGTAAGATAGAGGAAGCAAAAAGAACGTTTCAGGAAATGCCTGAGAAAAATATCATTTCCTGGAATGCTATGATCGCAGGTTATATGCAGAATTCACAAATAAATGATGCTTTGAAAATTTTCAAAGAAATGCCAGAGAGGAATTCTGCATCATGGACTGCAGTGATCAATGGGTACGTCCGAAACGGGAAGCTTGAAGAAGCAAGAGAGTTACTTGAGAAGATGCCTTTAAGGAATGTGACTGCTCAAACTAGTATGATCTCTGGCTATGTGCAGAAAATGAGGATCGGCGAAGCGCGGCAAATATTTGATCAGATTGGTTCCCGAGATTCTGTATGTTGGAATACTATGATTGGAGGTTATGCTCAATGTGGTAAAATGAGTGAAGCGATAAGATTGTATGAACGAATGCCAAGAAAGAATTTAGTTACATGGAATACTTTGATTGCAGGTTTTGCTCTAAGTGGGCAAATGGATAAGGCAATTGATATCTTTGAGGATATGAAAGAGAAAAATTTAGTTTCTTGGAATTCAATGATATCAGGATTTACTCAAAATGGGTTGTTCTTGGAGGCTCTTCAGCATTTTGTGTTAATGGGAAGGGAAGGAAGAAAACCTGATCAGTCTACTTTTGCTTGTGGTCTCATTGCTTGTGCTAATCTTGCAGCATTGCCAATTGGGAAGCAAATCCAAAATCTTGTTTTCAAGAGTGGCTATGCTCAAGATTTATATGTTACGAATGCTTTGATCAGTATGTACTCTAAATGTGGAAGAATCTCAAAGGCTGAACAAGTTTTTAGAGATACAGATACGGTCGACATTATTTCCTGGAATTCTTTGATATCTGGTTATGCGCTGAATGGATATGGGAAAGAGGCACTTAAACTTTTCAAAGAGATGGAGGTTAAGGGGTTATCCCCAGATCAGGTTACCTTTATCGGGGTTTTATCTGCTTGCAGTCATGCAGGGTTGATTGATCATGGGATAAAATTGTTTAAATTAATGACTGAAACTTACTCCATTGACCCCGTGGAAGAACACTATGCCTGTATGGTTGATTTGCTAGGTCGTGCAGGAAAGTTAGAAGAAGCGTATAAATTTGTAATTGAGATGCCGGTAAGGGCTAATGCAGGAATCTGGGGTGCATTACTTGGGGCATGTCGAATGCACAGGAATGCAGACTTAGGGAAAATTGCAGCTGAGAAGCTTTTCGAGTACGAACCACATAAGACATCAAATTATGTTTTAATGTCTAATATTCACGCCGAAGCAGGTAGATGGAATGAGGTGGAACGGGTGAGGATGCTGATGAAAGAGCGGAGAGTAGAAAAACAACCTGGGTGTAGTTGGATTGAAGTAAACAATCGGATCCACCCATTCTTCTCTGATGATTCAGCAGAAACCAGGACAATAGACATTTGTGAAGCACTGACTCTTCTTACATTGCATGCTAGAAGCACTGATTTTGTTCCTGATATCGAGCTTTTCCAGCTTGATCATGGATAATTAATTAAACTGAACTCTCTTCGAAATTGATCATTTTGAGAAACCCTGGCGAGTAGAACTACAAGTGTTTGTCTAAACCTCTCATTCTATATGTTCCGTTCGATAGTGTTGGAAGTGTGGCAGCAATAGCTTCAATGTGTGTTCGACCAGAAGTCACTCACAGGCCATTTATGGGTGGAGTTGTTCAAGCTCTAAAACCAGTATGTAATGAATGGGGAAGAATCAAAAGCACGAGGTTAAGAAAGGAATCAGAACCAGTAGTGATGGCCGATTATGGGTGGAGTTGTTCACGTGCACATTATTTGATGGCCGATTACAGCCCCAGTCCTGAAGGTCGTTGTGTTTTATCTTTATAGGCCTCCGACGTATTTTGCTATTCAAGAATTGGAAGATATGAATCAGGGTCTTTTAGGAGGTTTTCTAGTTCTGAACCTTTGGGAGGAGCTGAAGAGGAAGGAGTAGACAATTCTGGGAGTGAATACCGGGGCTTTCTAGAGGCACCTTGGCGAGCATGGAGTTGCACTCAGGTTAGCAATACTGATTATTAGCAAAACGGATTAGAAAGATTGCTCTGTTGATTATCATTGAGCATCCATTCATTCTAATTCTACAGAAAAAATTCATCATGAAAACTAATTCAAATATTCATATTAGGCGTATGCCATAAATGTAGTCTTACACTCATGTCTAAATAGTATGTTTCAAACAACGGAAATAGAACCCTGCAATAGAATATGCCACAAACGTATGAGCTTCTGTATATACCAGCATATGTGTCTTTATGCATCAGACCAGACGATATCCAACTCGCCCCAGTTGTCTTCTGAAATCCCCAGTGCTTTCCATACTGCCTTTGAGGCATCCACAATGTTATTAGGGCATGGAGGTTGATAATCATGTTCATCATCACAACCCATTGTTGAGTCACACTCGTCAACAACCATAGCGACAACAGTCCGTCCATTACCTGTTATAGTTATGTTGTTCATACACCGTTTTTCATGGTTAAACCATCCTGTTGACAATGCCACAACCGGAGTATCATCAGAGTGATAGTTGTTATCACATTCAGACGGACCACCACCATCCCCATCTTTCTCAAAGCTATTGAGAGTCAAGACGGCTCTACCAACTGGAGGCGAACATGTGTATGTTGGATAGAGTTTTCCTTGCTTACAACAGTCGGAATAGTTCTCTTGGTTACATTCACCGGGCGGGGCTTTCTTACCCTTGATTTTCCCGCTAGGTCTACAAGTTTGAGCTTCAACAATCTCTAAACAATTTGTAAGGGCAACAAGGAGAGCTAGTAAAATGAAAACATATGAATTGGTACTCATTCCTTTCTTCATCTTGATTTTGCTTTGCTAGTCTCTTCCTTTCCCTGTTTATGTATGTAGGCTTAGTAGTTTGTTTTTTTGATATGTTATGGTGGAATTCTGACTAGGGTATATATAGTATTTTGATGAGCTGCTAAAAAAAAATTCTCACAAATTTAGCCGTGTACTAATTAAATATTCATTTGAAAAGTATTTTGGAGGCTAGTATAGAAAATATAGTTTTGTATGTCCTCTAGAAAATAGAAATGCCAAAGCAGGGGTATTTGGTTCGTTTTTCTTAGTAATATATATACAGCAGTATTTGGTACGTTTGCTCGTCTTATTTAGTGATGTAATTCAGAAATGATCCTTAATTTGTTTTACTAACATCTTAATCTAAATCTTAAAAATTTATTTGCTAGGTTCATTAACATTTTGCGAATTGGCAAGCAAATTTTGGAGAACCTACAAGTTACATATGCATATTCAGCTGTTAAAACATGGCACAACTATTACTTTTCTTCGTATAATCCGTCAAGCTCCGAATGTTAAAATTTTCTTGATAAAAGAAGTTGCAACTGATAGTAATAATTAGAATAATGTATCACCAAAATTTACTTGTGATGGTGATAAATTTCATCAAAGAAATATACATATTGGTTAAACAAAACTAGTGACAAAACCCCTGGTGAACAAACTAGTGATAAGAAAAAACCAGTCATATTATTTTTAACAAATAAAAACAATTTCATTAAAAAGTGGCACAAAAAACCGAGGTCAAATAATAATGATCAAATTTAGTTTTTTTTTTACTTAAAAAAAACCCAACCGTACCCTTTTAGCTTTTTTTCTTCTTCTTTCGTCTCCTTCTCCCACCACCATTATCTCCACGAACGCCAACAATAATGGATCTCCACGAACACCATCATCACCAGCAGCAACAATGGATCTCCTCCGACCATCATCACCAGCAGAAGAATAAGAGTAAATTGTGTTTCTATTACTGTATAAGTGACGATTTTCCAGTTAGGGTTTCGATTTGTTCTGAAATTGCATGTGTTGATTTTGATTTTGTTGAGCTCATAGATGAAATTCAAGTTGTTGATTGTTGAATTGAAGATGGGTAATGACCAGAACTTGAAGTTGAGATGGTGAAGTTAGGGTTTCTCAATTTGTGTCTGAATGGGTATGAGTTTGCTGGTGAAGTTGATGAAGAATTAGGGTTAGTATTGAAGATTAAGATGATCTGAAGAAGGTGGAGATTCAAATGAAGAAGGCTCTGTTGGTGAAACTGAACTGGAATGAAGAATTGCAGCCGATGGTGAAGCTAAGAAGGTTCAAGGAGCTGTATGAGCTAGCTGTTGTTGGTGCGTGGCTCAACAGTGCAAAAATGAAGCTTTAGAGCAATTGCATGTGTTGATTTTGATTTCTACAATAAATTGAAGATGCTGCATCGCAGGTGGGGTTGCTGTTTTTCCAAGTAAAGAGTTGCAGGGGTTGCAAATGCAATGGTGAGAATGTTTGGTTTTGAACTGAGCTGCAGCTCAGATGGTGTTGTTTCTCTTATTGGTGATTGGCTTTGTAACCTCAACATCTGTGTTGCTGCCAGAGATGGTTCTGTGAGCTGGTGTTAAGCTGAACTTACAAAAGCTACAGCTGCAGTTGGGTATGGAATGAATTAGCTTATGGAGACAGATTTGGTTGGTGGCAGCTGAAATTACAGATTTGCAGGAACTAAACTGAGATGTAGTGACCGATCTTTCGCCATGGTAATGAGTTACTGCGGTGGCAACGGAGCAGTGCCTGAGAAGAAACTGAGAAGGCATTGGTTGTGTGTTGCAGTGAAGTGTGATGCTGCTTAAATGAACGCCTAGGTTCAGGTTGCGGTTGTGTTACAAGTTATATAAGAGCTGTTTGCAACAGCTGGGAGGTCACGCAGCAGCAGTGGTGATTATAATGAGCTGATGATTGCAGCTCAAATGCATATGTTTTTGGTAGTGTAACAGTTATGCAGAGAAGCTGCAGAAATTGGTGCCCCAGTGAACAGGAAAATGGCAGCGAGGCATTGTTGGTTGTTGCTGCCATGGGTGCGTTGTAGTTGAGAGATGGAATTGGCAGAGTGGAGTTGATGACTGTGCAGTGAAGAAGGATTTGAAAGGCCTGGAATCGGCTAGGAGATGATCGAGAAATAGACTAACTCTACTGGAATCATGGTTTGTAATTTTTCTTGTAGTTGAATTCTGAAGAAACCAATTATGGTTTCATCCTATTTTAGCTATGGAGATGATGGTAGTGGTGGTACTGGTGCCATTGGTAGTCGAAGATGGAGGTGGTATGTAGTGCTGGTGCCACTAGTGGCAGCAGTGGCAGATTTCAGCGGCGACATGGGTGATGACGTTCAGCGGTGGTGGTGGCGGCAACGGTCTTTGGTGGTTGGCGGTCGTGGTGCAGGTGGCGGTGCGGCATGTGTTGGCGGTGGCTGGTAGTGGTGGTGCAATGGCGCGGTGCTGGTGGTGCTGGTCGGCAGTGGTGCTGGTGGTTGGTGATGACGATGGACGGTTGTGGTGCTGGTGGTGGTGCTGGATGGTGGAGGTGCTGGTAGTGGTGGTGCAAATGACGCATTGCGTGACCGGTGGTAATGGTGACTGCGCTGGTGGTGGTGGTAGTTGGTCTCGGTGGTTGGCGGTGGTGTTGGTCGCGGTGGCTATTGGTGAAATGACAATATGTGGAAAAATGATGAAACCAATTTCGGTTTCATCTATTTTTGGTGAAACCAATTTTGGTTCCATCATTTTTTTAGTTTGGTTTCATCATTTTTTCTTATTTCAGTTTGGTTGCATCATTTTTTCTCATTTGTTGAACATTGATCAATCAAATTGATTATTTGTGGTGGTGGCGGCTGGTTGGTGGTGGTGGTCGGTGATAATGATGGTGTTGCTCGGTGACGGTGGTGGTTGTCATCAACGGTGGTCTGTGGTTATGGTCGGTGGCTGCGGTGACCCGCGGCGGTGACGGTGGTGGTGGCTGTTGGTGTGACGGCGGTTGGTGTGATGGTGGTGGTTGGAGACGGTAGTGGTGGTTGTTGGTGACGGCGGCGATTGGCAGTGGTCGGGCGGCGGTGGTCGGCGGTGGTGGTGGTGGTCGGGCGGCGGTGGTTGGTTGGCGACGTTGGCGGTGGTTGGCGGCGGTGGCGCTGCGGCGGCGGTGGTTGGCTGCGGTGGCGCTGCGGCGGCGGCACAGTGGTGGTTCTACTGGTGGTGTTATTTTGTGGTGGTGATAATATATAAAAATTAATGGTGGGGTTGATTTTTATTTTTGTTGAGGTGATTTAAAATTAAAGGTGGGTTTTTTTTTATTTGTGTTGGGGTGATTTAAACTAGAAGGCTAATATAGACAGTTTATGTTAATTGGGGTTTTTGTGAACAATTTGTTTTGTTGGAGTTTTTGTATATGGATAGTGACACCTTTAGGGTTATAAGTCGCGGACCGTTAGTTAAAAGTATTGTTGCTGTTTCGAGTCCATAGGATAGGACTTTGAAATGTTCACACTTCACACTCTTTATTCTTTAGCCCACAAGTCTATGAGTTTATAATCTTCATGTATGATTCGACACGTAGTGGCATCGTGTACAGCCAAGACTTGGCATAAGTAGTATTTGCAAATGCCAAAGTTTGCCTGTATATTGAGATAATTTTTCTAAAAATTATGGTGGCCAATTGCTGAAAGAATCTTAAAAGGAGTCAAAGTATGTTTAATGTTTTTTTTTTGCAAAGTATGTTTAATGGTTACAGAGAGACTTGTCCCGCGAGCATTTTAGCTTACACCATGTTTGTTTACTCCTGGTTCATCTGAGTCATCTGGATCTAATCATTTGGATTTGAGTGAAATCACCTGAATCTGACTCAATATGTTTGTTTTCAGTCAGATCTGACTCAACTGAGTCAAAAATATGTGAGTCAGTGGTTTGGTCTCATTAGCCAGGGGTATTTTGTTACCTGACTCAAACGAGTCCGAGTCAGAGATTAGGTCTAAGTCAGAGGTCGAGTTAGATCTGACTCAAAAACAAAAAAGCCTGACAGTTGACTCGGCACGAGTCACGAGTCGACTCAGACCCATACGCCGAGTCAGCTGCAAACAAACAAGGTGTTAGTTCCCTTTTCACTCTCTAAGGCTGTTATTTCACGTCACTTGCGCTGAGATATGTTCAACAAGGGACATCATGTTTTAAAGTTTATGCTTGGGCTCCTGAAGTTGATGTGTTTTCGGACAAAAATTTTCCACCTACTTCACCAACTTGGGCATTAATTTCAGGTGTTCCATTTAATCTACGGAATGAAACCGCATTTAAGACCCTTGGAGCTAAGGGCAACTCCCATGGTATGGATTTTAAAACTTCCACAATTCAAGGAGAATCCATATAAGTAGGGATGGTCAGAATTTCATGGAGATTTATTCTGCTATGGAGATCTAGATAAATATCCTCTAATTGGGACCCGCATGTTCCTTTTTATTGTTTTTATTATATTAAAATATTAAAAAATTTGGTATCCGATTAGGTAGTGGTCGGATGAGGAAAAAAAATGCATCCGGTCATTTAGTGATCGGACGAGAAAAATAAATAAATAAATATATATATATCCGGACAGTAAATGTCCGGATGGGGTATCCGGTCATCCTATGACCGGATGGACTCTCCACAGCTATATTATTAGATTAGTCAGGTAATATGACTAACTACTTTGCCGACTTTCTGTTGTCCATAGTTTCAGTCTTCCTATCTTCTAGCCATACTAGTTTTAGTCTTCCGGTTCTATTGTACTTACCTATTCTCTTGCTGTGTTTGTTACTATACTCTTATCTTTGTAATCAACTGTACTTGTAATTGAGTATAAATACTCTCATCAATGAATTGAATCTCTACACTGTTGTGAGACAAAAACAACCTTGTCTCCATATTTCTATATATATCCACACATTTGAGGGGTCCCTTCTAGACTTCACAAACATATGGATGTTAAAATCATCAATAATAGCACTTTTTAGTCCATAAAATGTGGATTATCATAAAGATTTGGATGGTTTTTGGCTCCATAGGAGTTGCCTAGATGTGGTGGTCTCAATAAAATCTCAGATGGTCAATATGAAGTACCCTCTGAAATGCATCAATCAGATGGTCAAACAGACGAAAGTGGTGTCGTTTTTTCATTGGAAGAGCTTGTAGCACCAGGTCATACGTCAGTTCTGGATGTACCTTCAAGAAACAGAACATTAAATGCAACACCAACGATTGTTGAGAGCATTAACTGTGTTTCTTTAGAGCAGAAGCGGGAGATTTCAAGTTGTAATCGGGTTGGTGAAATGAAAAACATTTCAAAATTATACCGGGCCGGATCATCCTTCAATTAACGGTCTTTTGGGCACATATAATAACACTGCTTTTTCTTGGAACGGTTTTCCGTATTTGGAGGGGAAATGATTTTAGTTGAACCGTAATTTGGGGCATACCCAAAATTTTTGGGGGCATATTGAATAGGACAAAAACGGGGTTGGAAATAGTGTTTCGAGAGTGCCCCCTATCCAGCCATTTTCATAAAGGCAAAAATACCCTTAAATGATTAGTGTTTAGTTATTGTTAATTTGAATGATTAGTTGTTAATGATTAGACTTGGTGTTAGTGTTAATTTAGGAGAGTAATTTTTAGAGAGATTGATTGGGTTATTGTAGAAGAAGAAGAAGAAGATGATGATGATGAAGAAGGAAAAACAACCCTTACTTTTTCTTTTCGAGATCGTTGTGATTGTTGATAAATGTGGAAGATGATGTTTAATATCCATTTGCGGGCTAAATTATTCAAAAGATTGAATTTTTACAAGAAGCTCGGTTGTCCGGTGTTAGGTTCGTCTTAAATTATCAATTTGAACCTACTTATGATGATGCAGTTTCGGCTATTAGTTACTAGCTGAACCTAATCGTATATGAACAGTTCGGCTCATTCGAAAACACAATATTTGTTAGCCGAACTTCTATTTTGTATATTTTGCGCCAACTTACAAGTTAGAAGTTCGGCTAACCAATGTGCTTTTTTAATTATCCGAACATGTTTTTGTATTTTTGATAGGTGTACAATTTACATGTCTATAGTGTCCATTCAATACTTTGGTTATACTACACCAAATTCCCGGATTCGTAACAGGCATTCGTAACGGCTTTGTGGCCGTTACAAAAATCCCGTTACAAATAGTCATTACATAAAAATTCGTAACAGGCTGTAGCCGTTACTAATTTCTTAAAAATTCGTAACAGAGCTAAGCCGTTACGAATTTTTTTATAGGCGTGCGAGTCACACGCTTGGTAACACTTGGGTTGTAACACCTATGGTTTGTGCGCGTGCCATTCACATGCGTGGTATTATGTTTCCACCCACTATAAGTAAAGCTAGAGGATTTTTCCTCCCATGCGTGTGCCAGTCGCATGCGTGATTTTGATGATATCCTGTGAATCAACCAAATCGAATTTCATTTTCATTCTTCTTTTTTCTCTCTTCTCCTCCTGCCTCTTTTCTTTCCTCTCAGGCGATGAAACTAGGGTTTCATCACAAAATTCATTTTAGCCTAGAAAGCATCTCAGAAATCTCTTCAATCGTTTCAATAACCTTCAATCATTGATCTGTGTATGTGTTAATCATCTTAAGTTTTTCGATTTTTAGGGTTTCATCTGTTTACAATAGATTTATTTTTTAGGGTTTTATTTCATCTATTTTTTAGTTTTTCGATTTGTTAATCTGTGAATCTAATTCGATTTGTTAATCTCTGAATCTAATTCGATTTGCTTCATCTTAGTTTCGTTTTGTTAACCATCTTCATATAAATTTAATTCGATTTGTTTTTTTGTTTTTTTTTTCTGATTTCATTTCATGTTTTGAAGTACCGGAGAAGTTTGAAGAAGTTTGAAGAATTTGAAGGTAAAAGTTTCAATAAATTGAACTAATTATAGGGTTTTATGTTATTTTCTATTTTAGGGTTTGAAAGCATGAACTGATTCGATTTATTGAAAATCCTCAGGTGTAACTTCTTCCTCATTTTTACTTGATTCGATTCAATTTTTCGTTAATGAAGTTATTAGATTCAGATTTTCTTTTATGAAATTTAGGGTTTCTGTTTTGATGATGTATGCTGATGAAGTAATACTAATAATATGCATGGTAGAGATATCGTTAGTTATGGGTTCGAATGATTTTATTGTTCAACATATTTGTATGGGGGTTCTTAATGATTCTGATGCTGGGTTTAGATTTTTTTTTAAATTGGCAGAATTTCTGTGTATAATTTTAGAATATCTTGGCTTATGTTTTGCTATAATTTGTTCAATAATGTATATATTACGTTATATGTGGTCATCAAAGTCTCATTTTAGTACTTAGTAGGTGGTAGGATAAACCATAGCCTGTAGGACTTGTGTTGAAATTACTTGTTAGTCTAAAATTTGATGGGAAAAAAGTGACTGAATTAAGAGTCAGTAAATTTGCTTTGTTTTACAAATCAGGTGTGGTAGCTGGCTTATCTATTGTTACAGAGATTATATAATCTTTTGATTCAGAGGAAGAGTTGGCAAGCAAAGGTTTGGGCAGCACCAGCTGCCAGTGAAATGATTTTGTAGGTCTGCCCTTTCAGCTGAAGAGAAGGAGCATTTTTACATAATTTAACATTTTGTAGATTCAGTGTGTAACAATGCAAAATAAGTACTGAAATACAATGTCAGACTCACACACCCCAAAGTCATGACATCATATATCTTAATCCATAGACAGACATGGGATATATCGGAACTCATAAACACATGCATATTTAGTACTCCATATATGCTTATAATACATATAGTATATGCATATTATAATACATAGGATGTATACAACAAGTATGGTGTGCATGTACTTAGTCGGTGCAAAGGAGGGGTTGAACCCACGAGTAACGACAACAAATTGGTTGCCGTGCCTCTAATGGTGTCACAAGCAGAATGTGCCAGTACAGACTCATTCCGTCTTCCCCATTTTAATGTTTTTGAAGGATCCCTACCTCTTCCATGGTCAAGCAGAATTAAGGTTGCACTTTGTGCAGCTAAAGGATTAGCGTTTCTACATGCAGGTTCTGAGCCTGTCATTTATAGAGATTTCAAAACATCAAAACATTTTGCTTGATTCGGTAGGGTTCTTAACATCTCGATAGTACTACATTCTTCTCGCAATTTGTGTATGTATGTTCTCTCTGTTAACAATTTAGGGTAATCTTTGTAGGATTATAATGCGAAGCTTTGATTTTGGTTTGTCAAAAGCTAGGTCCCCAAGGTGACAAAACACATGTTTCTACTAGGGTAGTCGGCACATATGGTTCTGTTGCACCTAGGAGTATGTAATGGCGGTATGAATTCTCGTAGCCCTGATTCACCTAGATGTATGCAATTTCCAGTATTTGTAATTCATAGCAGTCTATGCAGCACTGTGTTTATTTTCCCTGTCTCTTTGTTCTTAAAAGAGACAGTGGGAATTTTTTTTTATTTGACAACAATTCCCTATTAAGTATTGACCATAAGCCAATATGCACCATCATTCTCATTTCTTCTACTCACGACACATCGGAGAAGGCAAGACCTCTATTATAAAGCTCTTCGATATTGGAGGAGATCTCCAAAAAGAGTTCATAAATTTTTGTAACAACCTTAATCTTATGCGAACATCCGATATGACCAAACAGTGAGAAAGAAACTCTCTGTAAATCATAATAAACCACATATCCTGATAGTGTGCGGAAGTATATCAGTGTTCTAATGTATGATAGAATGTCATAGTTATGCCAAGACAACCCATATTTTTGAACTCTTGTGTTCACTAGGTCATCCCTTGGTTTAAGCTTTAAGCTTTTTTTTTTTTTTTTTTTTTGGTTTTCTTTGTACTACACACAACTATTGAGTACTAAAGTTAAAAAAATGTTTATAATGTTTGAACTTGTAGAGAGAACACCCCACAAGCACTAAGAACAATATAGTCAGCTATGTAAAACTAGTGAAATCTGTGAAATGTGTGTACGTCTGCACCTTTATTTACTTGTTTTTGTTTATTTAAAGGTACACATGAACTCCTTGTTGGAAGATAGTAATGAAGCTTGTGATTATACAATGCAAGAACATCCAAGTACTTGGGGACTAGTGTCTACAAGATGAAGCTGGGAAAGTTTGTTGATAAGCTTAATGGTTAGTTTTTATTAGCTTAAACAAAACATCTGTCATGGTAAAGCAATGTACTGGTGAAGCAGAATTGTAGGTCTCCAATTTTTACTCATCATAGTGTAGTCTTTAATGAGTTAGCAGCAAGATACATCGCACATGAATCCATGCTAGCAATTTTAAGTAATAGGTACCTGTAAGTTTGTTGTACACAGCTGCCAATGTAGGTTTGTAGAGCCGTTGGTTCTTTTTCCTCTCATTTTGTTGGTGTTGGTGCATGGTGGTTTCCCTTGTATGTGTGTTTATGACTGGGAAAATAGATTGACTCACTATCATTGTTGTTTCTATTTCAGGTGGTTTAGATTTGAAGCAAGTAGAGAAAGTAACACGTCGATCCTTGGTTTGTGAGGCGGCTTCATCGAAGAAAGATGAATTAGCAGCCAAGATAGCTCGTCATGCAGGGAAAAGACGGGTATACAAATGCTTTGCTCTGTAGTCTATAAAGTTCTTGCTTTTAAACCATTCACATAACTTCCCCACCAGTGGCTCGTCATGAACACTCTGATCCTTTCTGATTTCTAGTTTATTATGATTACTAGTTAATCCATACTCATGAGGGGAATTGCTTGTGCAAAGTGTCTTCTTCTTCCCCTGTGATGTTACTTACAAAAAAATGAGTAAAAAGGATTCAACACATTTCTTTGTATCCGCCTTCAATTTCCCCCAAAGCTCTGTTTTGTTGCAAGTTCTCCTATCGTAGCCATGGTTGTGCGATAACTTTCCTGCAGTTTTTCGGTGAAAATTTCAAACTTACATACTTTCATGTTCCATTAAGTTTCCCCTTTTGTTCGGAATTGACGGGTTTGGTTTCTATGCCATGCACTATCCTGTTTGTCTAACAGTTATGCTTTCACTTATAGGTGTTTGCCAGAATAAAGGCCCTTGTACTGACACCTGAGGCCCTCCGATTGGATGTAAGTGCAAGCGACGCTGCAATGACTCTAGGAATTGCCCCGGCATTGGCAAAGGAGCATCTTCTAACAGCTGAAACAAAGGGTACTGATTGGATCCCTTGATAAACTTAACCAAACTTTTCTTATGTTGCGTTTTTTGAATTATCAAGACTGATTCATTTGTCATTGTCTATGCAGGGCTTCTGTGCAGAGATGTTAGTGCTGAGGGCTTTCGGTTTTATATTAATCTCTTTAAAGAAATTGATCTACATGACATTCACCTGTACGTAACAAACCCAGTTGAAGCTATTTGGTATGTGATAGTTCATATACATTGGCTTTTGAAACTGACATGAACCTCGATAAAGTTGCAGGTTAAAAGACTACGGGGTTTACAGCAACTGGGCTTCTGTTGTCTCTTTTTCTGGGTGAGACAATACGCCCACCAGTTACTTTCTTTCCCTGTTTAATTCGAGAAGGTTTCAAAATCATTAAGTAACTATTTTCATGGTTTAGATGATTTGCAACTCCAAGAGTAACAAAATTTTAATGGAACATACCCGATAACTGCTCCCCACTTTGTGAAAGACAACTCCTTGTCTGCTTATCATATTCTTGTTTTGTCAGGTAATCAGAGATATCAGTGTGTCTACTGCCTGAAAGTTGCAAGACCTTGAGCCATCCAACTTTGTTAACTCTTCAAGATTTGTAAGTTGCAAGGGTGGAGAACAAAGCAGCTTCAAGATTTGTAAGTTGCGGTTATTCAAGTTTTGTAGGCAGTTAGTAAGTTTCTGTGTTCCCTTAGAAGTTTGAAACCTTCCATGTATTCCCTTAGAAATTTTGAAATATAAATATGATATGAATGAATGTGATATGAATAGATTGAAGAAATTGTTGTTGAGTATGGATGATGAATGTATGCAGGTATTGAACTTAGAATTGAAGCTTATTCCGTGAGAAAATGAATCGCAGTCAGCCTTGACCTGGTCAAAATTGGTCACCAATTTTGACCGGGTCAAGGTTGATCGGCGAGAAAAAAATTTCATTTACGAAAAAATTCGTAACGGCTTGAAGCCGCATTTCAACCGCCACGTGAGTAACGGCTTGTGCACGTTACTAATGTGCCACGTAAGTAATGGCTCGAGTCACATTCGACCATGTTGTTACAAAAATTCGTAACGGCCCTAAGTCATTTACTACGTGTCATTTTAACGGCCCTTAGTCACATTCGATATTATTACAACCAAGAATTCGTAACGGCTGCATTGCGGGTTCTGAAAAAATGTAACACCCACTTTTGAAACAAAGCGAGGACCGTTACAACCCCGATTCGTAGCGGCTTAATTCTCATACTTAATCCAAGAATTTGGTGTAGTTCTTTCATATTACTTTTATTATATTTGTTTTCTATTATGCGGCCTTTGTTGGGATGAATTAACCAAAAGAAAGTGAAGCCAACTAATGGAGAATACCAAGGTCCAAATTAAACTAATTCAAATCAAGTAGATACTATCGTCATCTTCAAGAGAATGAAAAGATGAAAACAACGCAAAAAAAAATGAGGTCATTCCAACATAGGACGAAGAAGTTATGGCCAAAACAAAATCTAAAAACTTGAGTGTACTGAGAGATAAGTTGGTGATAACTCATCATCACGAAGTTCGCCGAACTGGAGCATACAAATCAATATTTTCGAAGTGTTTACGAGAGGTAAGTTCGGCTTGAAAGTAATCTAATTGAGCCAGCCAGTTGACAACCACACAGGGTAAAATTCACTTGTCGGGTTCGGCCGAGAAAGGTTGGAAAGGTATTAGCCGAACCTGACCCTGTTCTGGGATATTTTTTGACACAAATTGACTTTTATCTCAAGGAAATACGGTTTCGGTAGGATTCTAAAGCCTAACTTTGAGAGCTTTATATAAGAAAATCCCTAAGAAGGGACCTTTCAATCTTTATCATGTCTTACACCACATTCTATCATTCATGTTACCTTCTGCATCATAAAAAAGACATCCAAATCCCTAAAACACATGCATCGATTTAGAAGAAAAATTAAGTTAGAGCTTCGCTATCACCACCATCTTCATCATCCCCTCCTCCCCCTCCACCACCATCTTCATCATCACTTCCTACTACACCCTTATCTTCACCATTATCATCCTCTTGTTCTACGAGCAAGAGCCACTCATGTCAGTTCCCCTTTTCCATGCATGCAAGTTCTTGGTGGCACCGCCTCGAGGTTTGGGAGTTTTAGAATTAGAAGGAGTTACTTCCATTTATTTTCCTTTTAAGTTTCTCTTTGAATTTTCCAGGATGGGTGCTAAAACAAATGATACACCTTTAAAAAAAAAAATTACTCGACTAAACAAGGTGATAAGTAACCCATAGATGAACAAGTTTGCAAAATGTCACACCCATACACAGAGTAAAGTTCGGCACACACTATATTTATCAAAATGGAGAACATAGTGAAATGGATTAACAACTTTTGGTATTTAGGTTCGGCTAATAAAAAGGCAAAACAATTTATAAATAGAACATGTAGGTTAAGCCGATTCAAATTGAAAGTAAAACTATTTTTAAGCCATTTGTTCTTCTTGAAGAAAATAAATTAAGTTATTTGATACATTTCAATAGAATACGATTTCTAACTACCAAAATGACGAAGATTTTCAAATACATCTCAATGTATAAATCAAATACGAATAAAAACAAGTTGTGGGTTTGTTGGAATTACCTTTCAATGTGCAATTTTAAAGAATCAGAGGCTAATTGTCGCTCTCCAATACCAATTGATCCACTATCCTCTTCAACTCTATCTTTTCCAAAAACCCTAAATTGAGTTGCTATAGAAGCAATTTCCGGATTGTGAATCAACGATTTTGATTTGAGAAGAAAATGAAGAGGTGGGTTGTTCTTCTTAAAGAGGGAGGACTAGAGGAAATAAGAATTTTGATTTTGGAAAGAGTTTAAGTTTTTTAATTAAATGAATTAATTAGTGAAGTAATTAAGTGGGTAACGGTTAATTAGTGGGAGGTTAATTAATTAATGGATGTGTTAATTAGTGGGGGTTTTAGGATTTGAATATAATTTAGTTGAAGGATAATAAAGTAATTTAACTTATATAAGGGCATTATAGTAACTTCAGCTTCACTGAGACACCCGTTATCATCTTCCATGGGATGGCATAAAATTTTTGGGTATGCCCCAAATGACGGTTCTTTTAGTTTTAGCAGGACATTTGGGGTAAGTTGAACATGTCCATCTTACGATATTTGGTACCCTAAATGAACAAAAAAAATGGGGTCTTTTCTATTATCGAATTACCAGTTTATTACAACTACAACAAAAAACTTGCCTGACAACAAACATGACTCATTTTCATCAAAGTGCTTTTTTTCGCAAATGATGATTCAGTTGCCGAAGAAATAGATTAGTCCTTATAAAAATGAAATATTCAATTCGGAAAACTTTCGTACCTTGCAGTTGTACTTTTTCCATCTCAATTTCTTCAAAGTGCTTCTTTCTTTTTCGTAGTCATACCTCATAAAAAAATAGGCTCTACATTTATAGATGTCGCTAATGTTTGAGCTTCTTCCGGTGCCTCCTCAAATTCATTCTTTCTGTAATCCTTAAAAAAAGGAAACAATATCTTTTAATTTGCTGGGCAGCAATTATAGTATCGGTGGCTTTCTATTTTTCCCATCTAACCATCAGCACTGCAGAAATATTAAATTAACAAAAATAAATAGATTTTTGTTGGGCAACTATTTGATATGGCTATCTTCGTTTGACGGACTCTTGTTCGAATCAAATGATAGTAATTTGTTCAAGATTCATCTTTTTTGGTGCGGCGGCTATCTTTGTTGGTCACTCCCAATAAAAGGTTTCAGGAATAAAATAAACTGAGTAGTTAATCGATTTGATGGATTACAAGAAAGAGAAATGCAATTTTGTATTTAACTGAAAATTAATATATCAATATAAAAAGAATCTCGTTTAGCATCACAAGGGGAGAATGTCACTGATTTGTGGACAAAGCAATTTCAGCCGTTGAAAAAAATAAAAATCAGCCTATCCTAGTTAGCTAAGTTTTTAACTAATTCTTTGTCAATTTAAACTTGTGTACCAGGTGAATGGTGGTTGTGTTGCTATCTTATGTGGCCTGAACAGGCGTAAGCGTCTCGAAGAAAGTTGCAAGATCATAATGACGAGTATGATCTGGGATAAAATCCACTTTTTTTTCGTAAAATTTCTTATTCCTACGATTATAATAATGGAGATAATCAGAACTTTCCGGCTGAAGAAGACGAGAATTACAGAAGAATTTTGTAATTATCAAGTCTGTACCGGTAATGGCTCTGAATGATACGTAGTTTAGTTCCTCCCAGCGATATGGCAACCACATTTTCTCTCTAATCCAATTAGCACCAACACCGGTGTAGTTGATCTTCTCATTATCTTCGTTACAAATCCATATGTTGATCCATTGCTCTCCTCCTCTGCATTGATCATCTCCTTGTACGGTTAGTATTGCTATACGTCCATCAACATCTACTAACTCATTGGCCCATTTACCTGATCTCTCACGCCAGTTTAAACGCCAAAGATCATCAAGGATGAAAGTAGGGATTGAGATCACTCTAAACGTCTCACTTCCGAGATTGAATGCCATTATGGCAATATTACTCTTGGGCTCGTCGTCAATATATTTGTTACACATCCAGTATATCCAACCATTCACATGTACAGGCATATGATCGTGTTCAAATAGTTCCATATTTTGATGGACAAAATCTTCATCGATATCCTTCCAGGTATTCTCACCTACTGTCATGACCTCGCAATGAGTTTCACGATACTGATCACACAATACAGGATAACTGTAACCATTCTCACCGCTAACATAAGCAAGTTCCCTTATATCAATCTGATATATGCATAAAACTTTGTGCTGTTTAGCAATTGAATCGAACCCGAATCCAAACATGCATGAGTAGAAGGTCCTCGTAGAGTATGGTGAATCTACACTATCGCAATTTAGATTTTGGTCAATTGTTTCAAGTAATATACTTGTTCTTGTTCTAATCCATGAAGTCTTGTCTCTCGTGCTGGGGTTGTAGATGAGAACAGAACCATAATTATCAAGATTGAGAAAGCAAACCAAACCGTGTGTAGGTTCCAGCATTGGTGTGCGAGGACCAGAGATAAGCCCAATCGGGTTTTCACGCCTGCTGAAAGGAAGAACTACGTTACTCCGGAAAGAATAAACAGGCGCGACAACCCCCGACGATTCGTCATGATGGTCATTATGCGAGAATGATATTATATTGATTTCCGTTCCAGCAGCTTCATCCGCTGTTTCTGCGTTGGTAATGTCAAGTGGCACCGGTCGTGTTTCAAAGGAACCATAACCCGTAACCGGAGACAGAAAGAGGGTCGGGGTAGTGGTACTGCTGCTTTTACTCCTACTGCGGCGTTCTTGTGATCGTTTATTGTATAAATCGATGAAGTAACGATTGTGTTTGAACATTGATCTCCAATGTTTACAAACTGACTTGAATCTCATGATTGATTTCACAGGAAGTCTACTTAGTATGTCACTCAGAATTACGTCATCAGCAACATAACCAAAACCACCATTGTCTGCATAATTTGTTGAAGCCATTGCTACACGATGAACAGTATTAGAACTTCGGAATGTATAAAGGACTAATCGATGTTGTGGTTTCTCTTATCATTGTAAGTAGTTGGATGCAATCCTTTTTATAGACAGAGACAGAGAAGGGACAAAGTATGCAACCATCTATTTAAGGTAGAGTTATTGTAGGATTCGAACTTCTGTTTTCCTGAGTTATAATAATCCCAATACGCCACCACCATTATTGGGTTATTTGATGTTTGGTACTTAGGTTATGCCCATATTTAGTATTTGGTCTAATATTTCATATTTGTCTAGCTTTACGTTTGATTTCTACCAACATTAGATAAAAATTGGGTTTATGTTTGGTCTGACATTTGTTCATGGGTTTTCCTACCAAATTCGATGCGTCCAACAGGTAACATGATTCGTACTATTTTTTATTCATTCAGGTTTTGTCCTTTTTGCGTTTTATTGACAAGGTTTCAATGAAACAATATCATAATAGAGTAGTGTCATCAGGGGTTTTATTGACAAGGTTTCAATGAAACAATATCATAATAGAGTAGTGTCATCAGGGACGGGCTTAGCAAGGAGCTAACCCGGGCTATAGCCCGTACCTAATTTTAGCTGGATAAAAATTTTGTACAAGGAATTATTTCAAAATTAGAATTTAGTCCACCTTTATTTGTAATTAGTCCTTGTAGTTACAGCACAAATAATTTTTAGCCCAAAATCTTTTTAAAACTTAGAATTTTCTTTCCCACATTCATTTACTTTCTCATTCTTCTTCTGTAAACCATAAATTCCCTTCTAATCACTTTACGTAACAAAAGTTGTGGATTTCAATCTTATAGTTGTCCGTTTATCTAGTATCTTATATGCAAATTCGAATTAACCACTAATGATGTAACAAGTTCCCAAAAATTTGCCGCGGCCTTCGACCGCATTTATAACTAATGATATTCTAGTCCTACCCACAACATATTTTTGGGTTCGTCCAGTGTCATCCAAGTGGGAGTGTTGTAAATTACGCCCTCCGTTTTAAAAAGACGATCCTCCATACCATTTTTGTCTGTTTTAAAATTGTGTCCATTTTCTATTTATAGTCATAATACTTTTCCAATGAACTCTCTAATATACCCTTAAGTTTTTACTTTCATAAATTCATTTTTAATGGGACTCGATCTAATACCTGGCTAATTTGGGGCCTCTCAAATTTCTCTCCCAACTCTATCAAATGGCTATTGGGTGTCAAAATTCACAAAAAGTCTAAATTACCCCCAAATTAATTCACAAATCTATTGTCATTTTCAATAAAAATCCAAAAACAAAAAAACCTAAACCTAAAAAACTTTTTATTTTCATCTTAATCTTTCCAAATTTTCAAAACTCTAATCAATTTTTTTTTATCCTCTTCTCCAACGATCTTCTATCCAACCATGAAAAAGGTAAATCTCCATCAACCCTTTCTAGTATTCGCATTTCTTTATTGATTTACATGTTTATATCTATGATTTTTGAAAATCAAAATCTTTGATCTTACCCAGAATCGGTTTATGTTGGCATATAGTTTAAACCGATTCTGGGTTTTGTTCTTCGTCATGCAGAGTAATCGGTTTATAATATGATAAACAAAAACCGATTCTGGGTCTTGAATCGGAATATGAAAAGACATCCCCAGAATCGGTTTGTAAGTGCATTAGCATAACCCGATTCTAGGAACTAAATTATTTTTAACTTTGAGTTTCTTTAATTGTATTTTATTTGTTTGTTAATGTACCGATTGTGAATTGTCTCTTCAGATTCCATTTCACAATCGGTTTTTATTTTATATATGTACCACATAAACTGAGTGTGAGTGTTTGACATTCATGTGTGTTTTGTCGTTGAGAATCGGATTACATATGTTTAATTATGTATCGATTGTGAAAAGATTTTTTTGTAGATATGGACTTGACCACCTAGCATTTTACACTCGAGAGCTCACCCCTTAGGATATTCACGGGCACCACAAAGTGCCACAAAGAAGCCTTTACAAGTTTGCATATGGGCATGAGACCCGTCTCAAGGAAACCTAAGACTTTGGTAGACAAGCTTGTGACCTTTGGAAGAGCTCGTCGAGGTCATCAGGTTAGCGAGGAGAATGAGGGATTTGATTTCAGCTGAGAGGGATCGCCTCAGACATTTGGAAGGTATGTTTGAATAAATGGCTGAATATTAAGCCATGGATGATGCGGTCGCTTTTCGGCTTCCAAATACTCCTGGTGTTAATGCTCCTGGGTGTTTTTGCTTTTGATCTTTGGTGCTCCATGGTTTCTAAGTTTAAGTTTTAGATATTAAAAGTTTAAGTTTTTAAGACTTGGTTGTTGAAGTTTTAAGTTTTTAACACTTTAAGGTTTATATTTTGGATGATCCAGGTTTGCACTTAATGCATTACAGTTTGAATTATAATTATGTGTATCGTAAAACAGGTTTATGCATGCTCAAGATTCTATTAACCAAACACATGCCAGCAATCGTATTACTCGATATGTCAACATAAACCGATTGTCTAGGGTCCATTACAGAATCATTTTATGTGTGGGGTTAGTATAACTGATTCTTGATGCCTTAGAAATGTTGTTTTTTCTGTATCTTTTTCTAGCTAGAATCGGATCACATGTGCATTTATATAAACCGATTATGGCCGGTGAAAATTCAAATTTTTTACTTTTCTTTAATCGGTTTATATTGGCTAACATAAAGACCGATTCTTAGTGGCATAAAAACATAATCGGGTTTTATGGACCTTCGAGAAGACTGATTGATCCAAATTATTTCACTTTTTCCAATAAAAATAGTCGTTGGGGTCTTTGTCTATATATAGAGACCTCATCCTTGGACCCAATTTGCCCCAAAATTGCTCATTCGATTCCCTCTCACTCAATATACTCCACAACTACTTATTTCATACCTCCACATACAAGAAACGACATCGTTTGACTTTGCCAAAGATTTGCAATCACCAAAGCATGGTATGCCGAAACTCGAATTAAAAATAAGTCCTCCGTAAGGGTAGATGCCAAGCCTTTTGGACAAAGGTGCATAACAAATATAGGCAAGATTTTGGGAATGCTAATGGAAGAAGTGTTCAGCAAGTCCATGATAGGCACCAAGTCATCGAAAATGCGATACTTGCTTATTTATCTATACAACACCGGATTTTGAACACCATCTTAAAATCATGATGTCCGATTGAGGTCGACAGGGAGAAAGACCATGCGCTTAGCTTCCATTCTTTCGTCGCATAACGCGTGCGGGCCCATGTATACACTTTCCGAGATCGTGAAAGGTGCTTGGTAATACTCCATTACTTGAAAGTCGGTGAATACTAGAGCCATGAGAACCGCCATGAAGATTCTCCCTTTTCTATGGGGTGAACAAGCCACTTTAGCTTTCCATTGAACAATTTGTAAGTGTTTTTGTGGTTTATTTTACGTAATCCATGTTGTTTGATCTTCCAATTAAACATCACTAACGAAGTAAGTTTGCGTCGTGTTTTTGTAGCAACAAGTCGTGAAAGCGCGCTACTTGGAGGAAAAGGGGGAAGCATTCACATTTGATGCAAGATATCAATTCATGGTATCCAAAATTCCGGAGTATGCCCCAGACTTCATGGTGAGTGAATCGGAATCGGATTCCCCCGACGAAGATTAATGGTTTTAGAAGTTCTTGTGGGTAGATATCTATGTAAATCCTCACGAGACTTATAACTCGTCCACTAGGGTCGCCTAGTAACCGCTGTCGTAAGCGTCAAAAATAATTACACTTTCTTACTACTCAAAATATAAATATAGCAAGGGCAAGAAAGGATCGATCCCACAGAGAGGTCTAGGTTGTCAAATTGTTATGGTTCCCTATAAATAACACCGGGGATTTTCTGATTTTATGTAATAAAATAAATATAAAAACAAAGAAACAAATACGCAAACAAATAAGATAGAAGAGATATTGGTTAAGGATTTCGTTTTCATTCACTAACATGCTTTTCACAATAACTAGAATTGATATTTAATCTCAACTTTTATCAAAGACCCTAGAATACCTTGATCTTAAGAATATCCCGCAAACCTCCTCATGTCATCAACAAACACATTAAAAGATGCGAATATGAATTCTACCTAAAGGAACAACCTAACGTGTAAAAGCATAATCAAGTTTAATTCCCTAGGTGCGTTAAGTTCTATGAAATCAGGCCAATCAAAGCAATCGAACGTGGAAAGCGCACTAATTCGATTTAACAAAGGTTATGGTTCACATATGATCATAAGAATATATCACTACAAACTATAATCATATTTATGCTACTTGCAATCCGGAATTATCACTTTTGCGTATAATAACCCTAATCTAGCAAGTGAGATGAAAGCAAACTCAATCGACTCGCGACTTCGACTAAACAAGCATTCAAATCATGTAACAATATTCATGGTGAATCATAAACGATAATATGAGACAAAACTAATATATTGAATCAAAGAATCATGCTTTGTGAAATCCAACTATTCCATAACCAAAAGATAATTAGGTACTCATATTCATGGAGTTCATCACAAGAAGAAAGAGAAGAAACTTCATGGTTCTCAAACCCTAGAATAAAGTAGAAGAGATAATAATAAGATTAAAAGATAATATGTTTTGAGAAAAGTCTTCTCTTTTATAGCTCCACTCCTTCCAAAACTAGGTTTTGTCTTCAAAGTCCATTAGTTGGAAATTCACCCGGCCCACCATGGAGAGAAACCCGTGTAGAAATTATGTCCCAAAAACGCCGCCGAAAATCGGGATTGTGGTAGGAAAAGTCGCCGGAAAGTGTCTCGGGTGACCGGCAAAGTCAAACCGGTCACCAGGTCAACGGCCGGAAACGACAACCGGGTCGGTTCGGGTCGGGATCGGTCAATCACCGAAGTCGATCTTGGGTCGAGATGGAGTGGTCCGAAGTCGCCCTGAGCCGGCCATCGCCTTGGCCGAGTGAGTGACTAGCTTTAGCTCAAAGCCATTGCACGATGCCGACTGTAATGCACAATCATTGTGCTTCAGGTCTCTGCATTTCACCTTTGATGGCTATACCTTGCACAATTCAATCACCCATTTCATCCTATCCATGGTCTTTTTCTTGCTTCAACCATTTGCTAATTGATTCATCATTCCATTGCCATCATCGATTTCATCCTTCCCGATACCGCACGCCATCACCGTAACATACTCTCTCCACACCGCAACACCCCGGCCATACCAAGACCATCACACGTAATCAAACCACAGTGCTGTATCCTGATTCACCTTTGCCTCGCACCACCAACAAAGGCTAGCCGATCGTTAAATAAAGAATGCACCCACATAGCAAAAGACTTTACTTCATTGCCTTCACATCCATATAGCTCTACCGTAGCTTAGCGGAGAACCTAAGTCCGCCATTTCCGAAACACTGACTCCTCTTTCTCACCCCGCAATGCTTTCAAGCACCATTGCCAACAACCCCCTCGGGGCAGCTCCACCTTGTCACAAGCCATTGTTACTGGCCCCGTAGTTTCCTTCTCGGCACCAAAGACTACCAACAGAGCCACTCTCTTACGGCTAAGTCCCATTTCTGACTCCAACTCTGCTGCCATTTCCTCATTGTCACCAAGACACCAAGCATTTCACACGCACTCCAAGCCAACACCTACGGAACACTTCATTTCTGTACCTGCAATGCAACTCATTTCCTTGACAACACATTTGCAATTCAAGTAAACCATCTAGCAAGACAACCACCGGTTTCATCTCACCGCCTCGGTGCTAGCTTCACAAATTCCATCTATGATAATTCCTACCACCCGCACCTTGGCTCACTGGCCGCAAAACCACCAACTCTTCACCGCCATGAGCAATCATTTAATCCACAGCAAAGCATCACACATGACCACAGAGCCTAGCTATTCCAAAGATCGCCAGCTTCCCCCACCGCACCCGCACTTTCCCTTAGGTTCCATTCCAGCCGCCACTTTAACCTGCATTTGCATCTTCTCATTTCAACCATCGAGACCTTCATCTCGGCCCAGTTCCAGCTGCTGTCATCCCTGGAAGCAACCTTGTAAACTCCCAGAATCAAAACAACATCACCTCGAGCTATCTCGGGCCATTCACTCCACATTCTCTTCTTTCCTTCTCTGGGCTTGACAAGAACACACTCGCTTTGCCAATCTCCTGCAGAATCCGATTCCCATCCACAGCTCAATAGCATCATTCTAACATCCATCTCAGTCATACCACCGGGCTACCTCCAACTCAAAACCAATAACCTTTGTAGCATCGTCTCGAGGCGCTATCACTAATGCACTGGCCATCGGCTTCCATTGTGACTACCACTTTGTTAATCATAGCCCATTGCTCCATCACTTCTCCATCTCTCGGGAATCCATGAAAACCCATTCTTTCACCTTCAATCAAATAAACCCATCTTCACGACCTTCAACAGCATCTATGAACATTGCCTCTAGATCTCAAACTAAATATCACCACAAGCAATTCAAACCCTTTTTCTAATTGAATCGAACTCTTCTAAAGTGTACCCAACAAAGAAAACCCATATCGAATCACTTAAAATCTTTCGAATTGTTGAGCTCCAATCTTCCCGGTCCATCCCTCAACAGAATCATCATCTCGTGTAATTCATCTTCTCCAGTTCGATATAAAGCATCACTTACCAAACCATATCAATTTCAGAGGTCTCTTAATTTAAGAACCCAACGATCTCTCCATCTCTCAATTTAGTTCTCTTCATTCATTGTGCCTAATGATTGAGAAAATGAAAGAACGAGAGAACTAACTCTCGATTTTAGGTTTAGATAAGGGTCGGTTTATTGATTGTCCGGTCACAGTGATAAGGGCTAACCTGATGGCAGCCCCTTAACCATTACTCGGACTCCGGATAGTGTTCACCCTGGAAATGACAAAATTGCCCTTATTGCTTATGAGTTCTTGTTTTGCCCATAACTTCTTCATACGAACTCAGAATGACTCCATTCTTTCGCCATCGTCTTCATCTTCTCGTCCCTCTACACAATGAAAAGTAGAAATCTTGCATTTGAACGAGTTACAATTGGTCTTTTTGCTCCAAATGACTCCATTGCACCTAATAAACTCAAAAGCACACATAAGATACATAATTTACAAGAAAACTCGCAAAGAAAGCATAAACTCTACATAGAAAATACGGTGTATTCTACACCTATCACCTAGTGGTTTAAAGGATTGATGCATGTGCTAAATTCATTCACGATTCCTACGATAATGAAATGAATAAAAAAAATAAATTCTAATGATAGATAACAATCGGTTTATATATGCCACACAAACCCCGATTTTGGTAATCGGATTTTATATACACACGTCAACCGATTCTGGAAATCCCCTGTAATTTTGAAAACACCAACCTAGAATTGTTTTACGAATGCATGAACGTAATTCTTGGTACTGTTTACGAAAAAAAAATCAAAAAACTTAAGTTTTTTGACGTTTTGAAGATCGATTTAACATTAGTTGATCTCACATCTAAAACATAACTAACACCTAATACGATTGATTAAGGCTAATTAATCAGGAATAAAATAGGTAGTTAGATAATAGTTGGATAAGGGGTTGCATGAAATTTATTTCTAATGACCTTTTCTGTCATCTAGTAATAGTCCCCAAATAATTGGCCTAGTCCCCAAACTAGCCAAGATCTAAAATATTAAAGAAATTTGTATAATTAAATAAACAAATATATACTTAATTCCTTTTAAGAAAATATATATTTGGCTCCAAAAATTAAATTCCTTATAAAGTTTATATTCCATAAATTCGATATCTTTTAATTTTCTTTTTATATTTCGGATTTATAAGCCTCTAATAATTTCAGGTAATTTTTAGTACTAGCATTTTTATTAAAATAAAATAGGTAAGTAACTAAGGGTAGTCAAGTAAAATATCTGCGATCTCCTTAGTATTTGACAAAGTCAAAGCGGACGGTCTTTTTGAAACGGAGGGATTAATTATTTGGTGTAATTCCACCACTCTTGCACACCTTTTACACCACCACCTTAACATTTCCCTTTTCACTTCTTCGCATCCTCCACTTCTTTGTAACCCCCACAATTAGTATAATAATTTAGGCGTAATACATTAGTTATGAGAATACATTCCATTACGTCCTAATGTTGATGTTACCTTTATTATCCTATCTTGTATTAGCCTATAAATTGAGGCTCATTCCTTTCTAATGCATACCAATATCTAGTAATAAGAAATTCTCTCTTTCTCTCTCTAGTTATTTGATTTAGTTTATAACATGTAATCAACATGTAGATTACTATTGTGAGCTATGAAGATTAAGAGTAGATGTGATTATTATTATTTTTTTTGAAGCAAAGAAATTTTCATTAAGAAAAGAATTAAGTGTTTCCATGGTTAATTTATATCCTCCCGAAGATGATTAAGAATGTTATCGGGAGGAGATTTATTCTAGACACCACTCATTCTCTCGACTCTAGCTGACTTTGATAGTAAATCATCTAACTTATTCACTCCTTTCGCAGACGGATACATTGCCAGGAGTTAAACATACTAAAGAAAGACTTAATTTCAATAATTGAATTATGCAGTCTACACTCATTGTTGGGGAGATCTTTAACTGCATCAACCACAATCATAGAGTCCAGTTGAAAGTAGATTTTTTCCAGTTGTAAATATTTGGCCCATCTTACATCTTCCATTAGACTCTAAATTCTGATCGACACTCCATCAGTCAGCTAGATAGATGCATTTTCTCCCCTGAAGGTCTCTGCAAAATCAAGAAGTATTAGACCAACTCCACCAATTTTAGTTAAGTTACTATACAAACCATCACATTTTATAGTAAGGATTCCATTAGGAGGAGGAAGCCAATGCATATTAATCCAATTTATTCCCCAAACTGAATTTTTGCCTGCGCCTAATTTCCAAGCAGATTTTACTAGAAGTGCTCGATTAAGACATGAAGATCTCTAAAGCGCAATCCACCTTCCTATTTTGGTTTGGATGCGTTTTTCAACTGATGAAATATTTTTCTCTATTATTTTCTTTATTTTTCCAGAAGGCTTGTTTAGTGATATTCATCCTGTTGATGGTAGTATCCGGAAGCTTAAAACTTATCATGTGATGCACAAGAATTGCGTTAGTCACATTCTTGATAATAAATGTGCGTCCAGCTTTGGACATATTGATACCCTACTTGGCTAGCTTGTGAATCATTTTATCATTAAGGATTGAGAAAGGTAGTCTTTATTTTGACCTACAAAGAAGGGAAAGCCAACATATTTTTCCTCCCTTATATTTAGTTGTCTGACTTGGAGATGGAGATATCTTGAGAACAAGAAGGATCCATGTTATCACTAAACAAAAGATTTGCTAAAATTGATAAGATGAAATCCTTACCTGGAGAAGTTTATTAATTTGCACAAGATTGGCTTATCAGAATAGCAAGAAATCATCAACAAATAATAGATGATTAATTTTTGGTACATATTTTGATATATATTTTTATTTTTGTTAGATGATGTATTGTCTAATAATGGTTCATATCTCTTGAGAAAGCTTCCATGGCCAATATGAAGAGGTATAGATATAATGGATCTCCTTGACAAATGCCCTGTATGGGTTTAATGAAAAGCTGCAGTCCACTGAGCATAATCTAAATTTAGGTGGTGCTAATATACCGGAGGATGAGCTGGCAGAACTTCTCATGAAATCCAAATTTCCTTAATACTTCAACCAAGAAATACCATTCCATTATGTCGAATGCTTTTGACATGTCCATTTAAACGCCATGTGACCTGATCTCCCACTTTTGATTTTCATAGTTAACGATTTCTTGCACTAGAGAGAGACTCTCCCAAGGACATACGTAGATTGCATATGAAAGATGAGGTTTACCATTTGTCTTTTGAGTCTAAGACCTATTATTTTTGAGATAAGCTTGTAAGATATATTACAAAGGGCAATTGGCCGAAAATCTTCTGTCTTATGAGGTTCTTGGGTTTTAGTAATATGAGTAACTTTAGCTTGGTTCCACTTATTGAGAAAGAAACCTAAGTGGAAGAAGGATTTAATCATCTTTCACAAGTCAGATTTCATAGTATGCCATTGGGTTTGATAAAACCTCGGTGGAAAAATTGTCTGTGGCCGGTGATGTCCAAGGATCCATTAAGACGAGAGAATGTTGAATATCATCGTAAGTTGGTATGGCCACAATCTCAAAGTTATCTCCATCTAAAATACAAGTTGGTATATGCTAAAGGAATTGATAACTATCAACTGGATTTTGAGGTAGAACTAATCTTATTGAAATTAGAAGTAAGAAGTAGTTCAATGGAATCTCCTATATCCTAGTTGTGACTAGATTCGATTCTCCTTTAACCTAGGTTTTTTCAAAACCATTATAGGTTAACGACTTGAAGACTTCAATTGGGATTCGTGAAGCCAGATCCAACTATTTTCTTTGTAGTTGCGTATTCTGATCTTACTTGTTTTATCGTATTGAGTATTATATTCTCTAATATTTGCTCGAGATTTATCTCTGATAGATAATATATAAAAAGTAATCACAAAGCTCTTCGTCTCATTCTTTTTGATTCCACAATAACTTCTTCTACTACCATATAGTTAAGTTATTGTAAGGTGATTGATATTTCTAGGTTTTTCTTCGGGAATATAAGTCTGGATTATCAACTGGTTCATGTTAACCTTGATTTATCAAAAGACGGAAAAAAACTTCATAGGTACTTTTGTGGGAGGAAGATTTATCTATCAGAATAGACTTTTCTTTGTGAGACATATTTGTCTAGAAGTCTTCGACTTTGGGTCGTAGCAATTCTTAGTTGTGGGTGAGATCATCTAAGGAAATCAAGCAAAATCCGGCGTGGTTCTAGAGGCGTAAGGAATGCGACTATACCTTAATCGATGTGAGACTTGGTTAGGGCTGAACTACATTCCAGTCTGAAGTTAACTTGTAGTAGGATAGTGTCTGTAACGGCTTAATACAATGTGGTGTTCAAAACTGGACTAGGTCGCGGGGTTTTTCTGTATTTGCGGTTTTATCGTTAACAAAACTTCTGGTGTCTGTGTCATTTCTTTTTCGCATTATATTTTTATATAATTGAAATATCGCAGTTTGTGCGTTCTTCAATCATTTGGTAAATCCGACCTTTGGTTGTTGGATATAAATTGATTGAAAATAGGAAATTTATCTTTGGTACCGTCCAAGTTATTTCTCATAATAATCAGGCTCACGGATTCATATCTGTTTGATTTCCTGATTACATTGAGAAACAGAGATATAACTCTTTGATATCATTCTTGATAGAGCCCGCTTTATAAGCTGGTGCTCTCGGAATAATATTAGAGTTAGTCCATATAGATTGTTGAACGAATTATTGGGTGTGGTTGTTATACCCCCTCTTTTTCAATTGGTATTAGAGCATGCAAACTCACTAAGACGTCATAAGGAAAATATATCCAAGAATTATATATCAATTTATCAATTCAATCTGCAATCAAACAAATAGGAAATTGCGAGCCCGATTGACATGAGAAATAACTTGAACGGTACCAAAGACCAATGTTCAAGTGTCAATCAATTTCAATCAATAACCAAAGGTTGGACTTACCAATTGATTGAACTTACGCACAACCTATGATATTTCAATTATATAAACAAATATAATGTGGAAAAAAAAATAACACAGATACAAAAGATTTTGTTAACGAGGAAACGGCAGATGCATAAAAACCTCGGGACCTAGTCCAGCTTTGAACACCACACTGTATTAAGCCGGTACAGACTCTAGCCTACTACAAGTTAACTTCGGACTGGAATGTAGTTGAGCCCTAACCAATCTCACACTGATTAAGGTAAATCGCGTTCCCTTACGTCTCCGTAACCAGCCGGATTCACGCACTTGATTCCCTTAGATGATCTCACCCACAACTAAGAGTTTCTATTTACCCAAAAGTCTAAGATTTGATAAACAAATCTGTCTCCCCAAGAGGAAAGTCTATTTAGATAGATAAATCTATCTCCCTACATAAATACCTAAAAGGTTTTGTTCCGTCTTTTGATAAATCAAGGTGCACAAGTGAACCAATTGATATGGGACTTATTCCCCGAAGAACATCCTAGAAATATCAATCACCTCACAATAACTTAACTATACGATAGTAGAACAAGTTATGTGGAATCACAAATGTGATTACTTTTATATCTTACCTATTGGAGATAAATCTCGAGCAAATCTTAGAGAAGATAGTACTCAATACGATATAACAAGTAAGATCACAAACGCAACTACAGAGAAAATAGTTGGGTATGGCTTCAAAATCCCAATGAAGTCTTTAAGTCGTTAACCTATAATGGTTTTAGGAAAACCCTAGGTTAAAGGAGAATCGACTCTAGTCGCAACTAGTATCACACGGGAGGTGTGGGGATTAGGTTTTTCAGTTGCTAGTGTTCTCCCTTATATAGTCTTCAAATCAGGGTTTGATAGCTTAGTAACAAAGCAATTGATATTCACCATTAGATGAAAACCTGATTTTAGATTCAAGCTAAGTTTGCTTAAAACCAAAGAAATATCTCTCCACCGTTAGATGGTCTTAGCTTGTTACACACAAATGAAATATACTTTTATTTAGATATGGGTAACCGTACCTAAACAAATGAAATATACTTTTGCTCAACAATAGTTAAACCGAAGTTAGCCATATGAACACTTTTGTCTTAGCCATATTCATCTAACACTTCTAGATTAAATATGATAATCAATCAAACATGAAAGATAATCAAATGAATCTAATTGTGTTTTCCATAGAGTTTGTTCAATTGTTCATCATTGCATATAAATGTATATGAACCAACTGAAACAAAATCGGTTTGATTCGTAATTGTACAAAATACTTATATAAGAATCAAATCATGAATATTTATCCATGGTTTGCAAAGATTGCATTCATTAATTTATAAATGTATTTGTTCATGAGTATCGGAATCATACTAAATCGATTTTAGAACTTTACCAACTAAGTTTGCAAACTGGTACGCAAACTATAGGTTCTGGACTTTGGTCTTGTCCAGCCGTTTGCAAACGGGTATATATGCAAACAGCAGTCCCGGACCTAACTCAGGTAAAATCGCTCGCATACTGGTAGACAAACAAGGTTCTTGGACTTCTCAGTTAAAACCGTTCGCATACTTATGTGAAAACAATGTTTCCGGACCTGAATCATACCAAAACAGTTTGCATACTGGTATGCATACTGTGATGTATCCAGAAAAATGGTATTTGTCCTAAACTCCCATCTCAATCATTGAAACATCCTTAGAAGACGACAATAGCTGTCTCACACAAACTATTAGCTTCGAAGTAATTTTCAAGTGATCGAATGATCAATAAGAAACTTTCCAAGTCTACATCAAATGATTGTCTCACACAAATCATGTAAGATGTTTCAAGGAAATTTCCACATGATCATCTTTTGACTTATTATTTAGTTTCCAACAAATAAATTGTTTCCAACTAAACTCGTCAAGAATAATGATGAATGTTAACTAAAGCAATTAGTTTCCATCACATATTTCTAGATACAGATAAGCGAGTTATATTCATCTCAAAATATCAAATGTATATAATATAAAATTTTATATAGCTATACGACTTAGTCTCAATAGGAGATAGAATAGAATAGACTTCTGAGTGATAGATAAGTTTTAGTCTCCAAATACCTTTTGTTGATGAAGTTCCTCCAAGTTCCCCTCAGTAGATCTTCGTTTTCAATCGATGAATGTCGTATAGCCTAAAGCTCCACTACACATTCTATCCTAATCCGAGACATAACTATAAGTAGACTAGAAATCAAGACTTATAGTTTTGATCACCTAAACTTGACAAACAAGCTCGAGATAGCAACACTTGCGAGTTTGACCGATCAGTGCTCTAACAGATATATTATGTCATGGTAATTCTATCTTATGAGACTATGTCATATGAGTTTAGTAGATTCAATATTGGAAAAAAGAAATTTCAAGTTCAAACTGATCTTGTAAACTCTCGAAATATGATTCAAGCAACGAAAATTCATAGATCTTTAACAATCTTAGTATATCAAAATTTATTTTTCACTAACTATTTTTGTTTAAATTGATCTTTGGAAAATTAGCCAAGAAAATAGTATATGAACTATTTAGGATATGCATACCTAGTATGTATGTATACCTTGGCTATTGGGGAGGTTTCTGAATTTAATATGAGAGGCGAAAGTACATGAACCGCTTTGGGTATGCATACGATGTAAATTTTGACATAGTTCGGGAAATTTAGTTTTAAAGGAAAAATTACACGAACTGCCTAAGGGTACACATACTCAGTACGCATGCCGTGTATTTCGATAAATGTTAAAGTTCACGAATTGTCCAAGGGTATGTATACCCAGTTTGCATACCATGTCACTTTGGACATGTTCGTGTGAGCTTTTTGAAAAATCAAAGGACATTATTTGCTAAGGATCCCTTGTAATATAACAAATTTCAAGCATCCCTTGTACTTTTATATACGAATTATTAATGGATGCTTTAAATTTGTTATATCTCTCTGTAGATGGGGAAAAACAATTTGCTTGTTTTCACGGAATTGAAGAGTCGACCGTGTGGAGACTCCTTGAACCGAGAGAAATGTTGAACCTCACCACGGATGCACTTCAAGAAGAGAGTGCTTTAATTTCGAGAGATCAATCTGTAAGACTCGGCCTAAACCAAGAACAATGGTCGTTCCAGAGTCAATTCGTCCACAAGAGAGGATGGGTTGATCCGTGAGGAGGGAAGATGAGAAATCGTGAGATCAATGGTGATCCGAGATTGTAGGTGTGTTGTGAATTCAGCGTAAGAATGCTCACGAATGATTGAATTTTTCTCAATTGAGAGTTAATGCTCAGACGATGAGTTCGTGTAGACGAAAGAGTGTCTGTATGAACTTGCCGAGAATTCTTTTTGACGAATGTTCGAGTGTTCGAATCTTGTCCTTTCAATCATGATTCAGAGATATTTTATAATGCCGGAGTTGAAAACACCATGATCCCATGAAGTGTGACAGTTTGCTAGAATCAGTGAGTGGGGAAGTGGGAAATCGTGTTAAAACCAGTTGCTCATCGTGCGGAGACTTGGTTAATTTCCACCCACTACTTTGCTGACTCTTCCAACTGATTGCAAGACTTGCTCACATTCTCATCATGGGTGAACACATGTGCCGTAGACCGCAATACCAAAACCCTAGTTAATATCCCCTCATGTAACACGATTGATATCTCGTGATTGTGGAGTCAGTTGCTGACTTTGTGGGACGATGAGTCCATGTATTTTTGAATTGAACATGTTTTGCAAATGTTCACGAAATTCATGAATCAAATATGTCCACGAGGCGAGGTATTATTATGTTGATTACCTAAGGCAGGCAAACTGTGTTTGCTCAATTGTCGAATAATATTGATAGTTGAACCAATATTCTTGAAATGCGAGCAAATATTGCTGGTTGAGCAAATATTGCTAAATCGAGGAATATTGCTAGTTTGAGCAAATATTGCGGGGTTTGAGCAAATATTGCTCGTTTGATGAATTGTTGGTAAGCGGGACCAAAATAAATATTAATTTAAGATCGATCTGGCTGGGTGAGTAAAATAAATAAAAATGTTGATCATGGAATCAACATAAAATTATTAGAGTATTTGAATCTGCTTCGAGAATCATGTTTACTGCAGACTCGGATTCAAAACCCTAATTTTCTCGAAATGATGATTTATTGCAAATCTATCTCACAGAGTGAAGCAGGGGACTTGCTACATGGGATAGACGAATCCACCATGTAACGCAAATGATCGAATGAGCAAAGTACCAAAGTCTCTTGAGGACCAGTTGGTGAAAGAATGATTAAATGCTGGTTTAATCATTTTTTTTGAAATAATGCTCGTGTAAGCGACAGATAATAAAACCTAGCCATGAAGAGAAGAGGAACCGACCAAGAGGTCACGAGACCAGCTCTTGGTGGGCGTGGGACCAATGGATGGTCGTTCAAGCAAACTCTTAATTGTTTGGAAGAAGTTTGAACCTAATATGAGCAATTGAGCAAATTAGGTAAAATTCATTAAAATATGTGGGACCAGCTGTTTTGCAAGCCTAAGGTCACCCATGGTCGGTCAAGGGGATGTTCCCATGTCACCAGGACGTTCATGTCTCATTCACGAGAGTTTCGATATTTTCGGGTGCGCGTTTAAAACAACATTACGAGAAAATATGCGAGAATCCGGGGTTTCTTTGAAACTAGGAAAAATACATGAGATGATGAAAATAATAAATAAAACAGGGGAATTGCAAGGTGTGGGACCAGGCCACGGCTAGAGGCATGGCCGTACGGTTAACAAGCACGGTCCCACACTTTCCCAGTTTTATGTGATTTTATGTATTTTCTCTGATTTGAGGGAAATTCCATGAAACTTGAGAGTTTGCTGAAATTAGGGAATTTCTAAAATTGAATAAAACTATTTTCAGAGTTGAGAGAGATAAAATAATAATAAAATAGGGAATGGTGGAGTGTGGGACCGGAATTGGCCAAGGCATGGCCGGAGGCCAATGGGCACGGTCCCGAGCACTCTTCCCAATTTTATGTAATTTTCATGATTTTAGGAAATTTTCATAAAATCGGAGAGATTTGTTAAAATCAACGTATTTTGTTGAAATTAGGGGAGTTTTCATGGAATCGAGAAACTAAAACAACAAATAATAATAAAATAATAGGCGTGTGGGACCGAAGCTAGGCATGGCCAACCGGCTAGAGCCCTGGCCCCACGAGTTTTCCTAATTTTATAATATTTTTCATGATTTTAGAGAAAATTCATGAAATTAGGGAATTTTCATGGTTTTAGGGAAATTTCATTAAATCAAGGAATTTTCATAATTTGAGAGAATAATAAAATAATAGGGACGTGAGGTATGGGACCGGCCACGGCTAGGGCATGGCCGACCGGCTAGTGCTCGGTCCCGCGATACCTTTCCTAATTTTATTATTTCTTTGATAAAATCACGAGATTAGAGAATTTCCTTGAAACGAAGGAGATTAGCTCGAACGAGAGAATTTTCACGAGATCAGGGAAAAATAATAAAATATGACAAAATATAAATTAGGCGCGGGACTGGTCATGGCATGGCCGGCCAGCGATGAGAGTCCTCGGCGCCTTTGCTAATATTTTATTATTATTATTTTCCCTTCCTATTTTGCATAGGTTCATCGTTCATTCATATTTTTGAAATGCTCGTTTGCGCATTCAAATCTTTGGTACATGCATTATTGTTAAGTACACTTGCACCATTTTAGTTAGGGCTTATTCGATGCTCGGATGCATGTTTCGTTGAATATTTATCACTAACCCGTGGAATTCTGTTTGGGAAGAACCACGAATTGAAGTGACAAAATATAACGAAGAATCGTAGAGAATATTCTTTGGATATTCGGGCGATTAGAGATAATTGCGATGGCTCTATACTAGCAGGGCTTCCTATCTAGGAGCATTAATTATCGAGGGTTGAGAAATATGAACTTGCTTTGGAGTGTCATATTCCTCTTGTATAGTCGGGAAAACATGGTTGCATCCGAAGACGTTATTGCTCTATACTAGCGAGACATGCTTTGTCTAGGAGCCGTCCCAATCTTGCGATTCTATACGAGTATGAGATGTGTTGTGGTCTCGGCTAGGAGACTACATATCTACATCTTCTTTGAGAGACTTTCTCGATCGGAGGTTTTATGGCATGAGCTTTCACGCTTAGAGACATGAGTCTCAATACTCATCCGATTCTTAGGATCGGGAGTAATTACTTGAAATTGCTCATTATTCATTAGATGTGTTGTGGCCTCGGTGGAGACTACACACCTACATATACTCCGAGAGATGACCTTCTCGGTCAGAGATTTATGGCATGAGCTTTCATGCTTTAATGAGAGACATGGGCCTCAATACTCATCCGATTGACGGATCCAGGAGTATAATTTTATAATTTTACCCTTTTCGAAAATCCACCATCTACATTAAGTTTGCTTAGTGAGGAACAGTCATGTTCCTCGGTCAGCATTGAATGGTGATTTTCCAGGTACAAACAGAAATAAGTAATTGAACTTAGTCATAAGATAAGACATTACCGGATTTCGACTGAATGAGCAAACCATGGTTTGAGCGGAAACCCCAGTGGCATAATAGAGCATCATCCAGTGAGCATAAATTGGTGTAGAACCGCTGATTCGATGGTGGAACCTTGGTTGGTTTAGGATTCAAGGGTCGGGCCCGAAAAGAAATCCTTGTTTTAGGAATAAACGCTCGTTCTTTCGTTAGTTTAAGGAACAAACAAAATAAACCTGAGTCTAATGATAAAAATTTTGTCTATGAGCTTTCACGAAAACAAAATTTTATTTTTTAAATACGTGAGATTTCACAAAGTGGAATAAACTCTCGTTTCAAAGGTGGATGCTCATGCGAGAGATTTTTTTTTGAGCAGGGCGTGCGTACATTAGTAATAAAATTTTGTTTATGAGCTTTCATGAAAATTTTTATCTTCGAGCTTTCGGAAATCTTTGAAAATATACTCTCGCTTCAAAGACGGATGCTCGTGCGAGGGAGGAAAAATATATAGATATATTTTTCAAATTTACGTGAGTTTCCCGTTAAATATATATATTTAGTAAAATCAATGTTTTGATTTTGAACAACTGTTGAAAGTAGACAATCATACATGGTGAAATAATGTATGTATGTGAGTTTTCACAATTGTAGAATGGACGTCTGTCCAATTTTGAAAACTAGTGAATGTTCACATAGTAAAAATTTACGTGGGTTGTTCACGGTTTTATGAAAATCAAGTCATGATTTTGAATAATGAATTTTGTTCGTCTTTGCGAGGTTTGAAGGAGCGAACGAATTCTCGAGATTGTAATCACTACGGCTAGTGAAATTGTAAATAGGTAAGAGTTGGATGGTTACCATTTTTGTAGACTCTGTTGTGAGCACATTTATTCCATGATTCATTGTTACGTCGAAAACTGCGCTTTGTATGAACGATGTCTTGAAGTAGCCACTTTGCGATAATGACTGACTCCCATGATGATACTTCCAAAGATTGTTTCAAAGATAACATCTCTACGGACGAAACTTTAAGAAATGGTACTTGGAACCTCGGGTGATGGTGAGAGATCCTTCATACGAGTTGTACTCCTGGTTATTTCATTAGCTTTACCATAGGATGATCATGTAGTGAGATCCTGGATCAATGTAGACTCCACGGAAATGGAAGAAAGTCTACGGGAGCGGAGAACCCAGAAGTAAGGACTACATGATGTTAGCAAATGACGTGTAGTCCCCAGTAGTTTATTTGGTGAGTTGTTAGCGCTCCTTGTGTCATGACTTTTCCTGGTGCAATTAGGATCATGAGACCAAGGTTTGTTATTTCTTTTCAGACTTTTCTCCATCGATTGACGGTCTTCAACTTGTTCCCGGGCAAACAACTCATGAATCGAGCACTGATGAAGAAGTCGATGTAAGTATCCCTTTTTCGTGCAGGTGATCGTGGCATCTCCTTGAATGAAATAATAATAATTGTTGTTGATGAATCCAGGAAGAAATCATTGTTGATAAGTATCATGTTGATGAAGCGTGCTCTTCTTTGGGATATGGGAATATGGAGAATTCCTGAAATCCCGAACCGAATGGAGATAGCGGCGTTGCCAATGGAGATTTCGGCATTCTTTGAGCCTTTAAATGATTTAGAGACTCCCCCAGTAAGTATATCTCCGTAAAATTTCGGACTTGACATTTTAGCAAAAACACCGTAGAATCTTTCTCTTTCATTTTCCCTTCTTCTGGCAGGACCTAGATAGAGGATCCATGTAGAAAAATTGATGTAAAGACCCAGGTGGTCGAAGTTGGAGGTACCTTGATGAAGTACTTAGTGAAAAGACCTGGTGGACACCGATCATTTAATGGAAGTTATGAATCCCGTCTAAGAATTCTGCTTGCATGTTGTATGCTCGAAAGTCAGGAACCTCATCTGACGTCGAGAATCGATTCTTGACCCCAATTTTTGAAGCTAAGAGATTGAGTTATCACATGAGAAAATAATCACTCAATTAGGAGTTGTAGAGGTCAGCCAACGAAGCGTGCACATTTGTGATTTGTAATCCCGTACATAATTTTCAGACTTCATAAACCTGGCTGTAAAGGCCATATCTTTCAGGTCGTATGTCCGATTAATGGGCCCTTTTGGTATGTTATAGAAGAGACATAGACGAACATCTTTTGTGGAGGAAGCATTGTCCCATTCCTCACCTATTGGTACGTTTTTGCAAACCCATGGCATGAAGTGTGTTGTATCTCATTTGTAGAGGTGATGAGAACATCTTGTAGAAGACTTTGGATTATTCCCACCAGTCGTGCCAGCTTTGGGAAGACTTTCATGTGAGCATGTTATCAGGTCTACACATCTTGATATGAATCATCGGTTCTTAGAAAAGTCTGCTTCATGTGTAACACTTCAGAGAATGATTAGTTGATGAAGCCCTGAGGATGTTTCTCATGAGACCGTTGTTGGTGCTAAGACTTGAATGATTACGCTCCAGATATCCTTGTCGATGCTGAAATCATGGATGGTGTTCCTCTAGAGATTATTGTTGATGCTGATACCATTGTTGAAGTTGCTCCAAAGACCGAAAAGGCTAGAACCATGATTATAGATATAATCTTTGCTCCTTCATCCGAGTGAGCCTTTTACATTCACGAACTAGTTGATGAGTTGAGCGTCGCTAAGATGAAGGTGTATTGAGAGTTCAACACTGAATGCTCACGAAAGCATAACTTTACCGAGGCGGCTTTGTCGGTGAGTCGATATTGTTGCGGTAGATAGCATCGGCAGTTTTCATACTAGATGTGATTCGTGAAGAGAAAGTTCCTCAATCATGCGGGGGCTTGTAATGTAGAGAAATTCCGTTGATGAAGTTTCATGGAATCACCTCGGGTTTCCCAAAGTGTATGTTGAAGGAGTTAGTGCCATTCATGTATGAATGATGTTGCATATGCTTGAAGTCTTATCATGGGATAATGTAGACTTATCGATTGTAGTTTAGTTACACTTTGATTGTCTTTGGTGTTGAATCAATGTGTCATCGTCGAGATATTTGTGTTGTACTCTTTGATTGGGAGTACAATTTGATGGCTTCTTAGATGCTTGAGCGTTGAAGAGTATATTCCTTAAGCATCGAATGTCTTAGGGTTTTGATCATCTCGGCCCTGGAGTATCTTCTGTTGAATCAGCACCCCTTTCGTTGCGGTAGTGGGATTCGACACTGGTGTAGACATCGATTTTGTGGAACACATGGACTTGCAGGAGAAACGCCCAAAGTGTTCTTTTTCATGTTTGGACATCATTAATGAATGTTTCATTGCTTGATTCGGAGAAACGTCGAGATTCAACCACTTGGTAAAATACTAATGTGGTGAAGCTACCATTTATAACGTCTTGTAGAGTTTCTAGCATAATTAAGTCCCCATGCTAGGATAGCATGTGGGGAAATAAATGACATAGACATGGAATGAGACTTGCACAGTCTTTGAACCTCTTGATGAATGTTTATACATCTTTTGCAGGTTCTTGCTTCAACCTCGTTAAAGTTTGAAATTCCTCAAAGTACTACGATGATGGAATGTCCAGTCAAATCTTCCGGATCAGAACTTTATTCGTTGGAGAGATGTGTAACAAAGGCGCTTTGTAAGTACCCATCTTTTCAGCGTGGATCCACGCTCGTCTGAAGGACATGTCATATCCTGGATCTTCCTGATTATGTGAAACTTGGTTTTTTTCCAGGTTGAACTTATGTTCTCTTTGAGAGTGATGTAGCCATAAGTATTTCCGAGCGCTCTGATGCGTGTCGTTAACCACAACAAATTAATCAATATTTTTCCACCTAATTAACAAGTAATATAGTGTATTCAAGTTCGTTCCCACGAGGAGCAAGAGATTCTTAGTTGTAAAAATTGTCACAAAAGGGGGTGTAAAGCAAAAGAAAATAAACAAAGCAATTAAAAGTTAAAGTTGAAATCAATAAGAGAGACAAGATCAAGGAATCCTTCTTTGTTGCAAAACAATGATTCAAGTTATGCTTTTCATCCACATGTTATTAGTCACAGATTATCACCAACCGTAGGTAAAACAGCTAGATCAGTGCTAAACCCCTAAATCCCTTGTATCACCGGATACGGAAGTTCTCGACTACCGGATTCTATTTACCAAACCACCTAGTAGTAGATCACTCTAGATGTAATTTAAATAAACGCATTAAGATTTATGAACTTATTAGGTTAATATTAGTAGTTAGACTCTTAAAGGTCTACTTGCTAACGTTATTTTCACACACAATTGCTCAACGGAATCCCTCGCAAGGTCTCGTGTTTGCTACTTATGTAAAGAGTCAAGAAAGCGATTACTTATCCCCTAACTTTCACTAGCTTTAGATCAAATTAACAAATCAATTTAGCGTGCACTCTAAACAACCTATCAATCAACCATGAATGTATAAACATTCCTATTAGTAAAAACAAACGATAATCATGTGAAAAAACTTCAAGATAGAATTGAAACAAAACTCAAATCATATATTAAGAACTAGGAATTCATCCTCAATCAATAAGAAAATTAGCTACTCATGTCTTTGAAATTCACACAAATAATTTAAAGGAGAATTTTAAAAGTTCACACAATTAATTAAAAGAAGAATTTTGGAAAGCAAGCAAAAACACAAGTGTTGTGTGTGTAGAGAGGTGTGTAAAAGTGTGTAGAGGTGTGTAGAGAACTTCTCTACTTATAGGCTTCAATGTTCTCCAAATCTTCCAAGGAATAGAATCCTCATTCCATAATAATTCAATTTCCAAATTTAAGTCTTTCTCATCTTCCATCTTCTCTTTCCAAATTTGACCCAAATTCTCCATCCAATTCCAAGTCCAAGTCTTCACACCCATGAGTCTAGAATATTCTCACAAAATTGCACATATTGGTCCGTAGAAAATTTTGGTATTATGGCGGAATTTGGTAGAATCCCGAGACGGGGAAAGTATCTCAGGTGACCGGCAAAGTCCACCCGGTCACCGGTCAACGATTCAACTCGGTCGGGTCAACTCAGTCAAGGTCTAGTCGTGTGAGTCAACTCAGAGTCAGACCGAGTCATGATCAGAGTCAGCTATCTCTCTAGATGATTGGGCTGAATTGCCAGGCCATAAGCCATTTGCACTGGCCAAACTCTTGTGATGCACAATCCTTGTGCTGTAGCATTACACATCTAGCCATAATGGTCGGATCCACGCACCAACAACTCCAGGATCTGCACTCGCCGCAGCGATTCAATCTCCCAAGCTCGCCGTGGGAACACACGAAGCTCCATGACTACGACATCAGCCATGACCCATTTTCTCATTTCATTCATGGCACCTGCATCTTTACCAGCACCACAAACACTTCTTTCTCATATTCTATGACCACCACCAATTCATTAATTCCTCCCAACTGATATCACGCAGCGCTTTTAATGTGTCACCCCTTCAACTGCAACCTTTCCAGTCCATGTAATTCACATACACAGCACCAGTTGTATCCACCACTACCGAACTGAACCATTCATTGCTGCCATGATCCCTTCCACCATTTTCAGTCCCATGAAAATCACCAGCTCCCTTGCTGCTCCTGTAACTTCAGTTGCACACCAGAAACCACCAACAGCATCACAGCCATCTCCTTGAAGCAGCACCATTCCATAATCCATCACCTGCATCTGCTTGTAAACCTAGACATACATCTAATTTATGACTTCACTTCATTCTTGCATACTTCCCGCAACATCAACAAAACTCATACACAAACCACCATCCATCTCGAGACCACCAATAACATCTTCATTACTTTAGGTTTAAAGAACATTCTCAATTCTGACTTTTAACTCCAATTTCTCCATCCGCTTCACAATCTCACAATTCGTAGAAAACCCTTCAATTGCTTGTCATCTTTGCCATCACAGATTCAACCCCAAAACCCATTCATTTACCAGAGTCCACCAATAACAATTTCTCCACCAACAATTCATCCTGCAGCTGCAATTTCTCTTCAATACCCATCTCGCCAAACCTCAACAGCGGCAGGTCAGCTCTATCTTCATCAACCATCTTGTCAGTCCACTGCAACCAACCACCATCATTCTGGCACTTCTCTGTATCATCAACAACTCAAGAATGATCTCAATTTTCCCCTCTTCAATTCACAACAATTAGCCACCAGAACCCATTTTCCTATTTCTTCATAACTGCTTCTCGATTTCAACCAGCGGCTACCAACAACACCAGAGAGTCGAACCCATTTTCGTACCCATGACAAACACCATGGAAGCAGCAGATTCAAACCATCTTTCACGAACCCATATTTCTACCAACTCTCAAATACACAGCCACAAATCCCAATTCAATTCCCCTTTTCGATTTCCAGCAAACCCTAGGTTGAATTCATCATTGATTTCTTGCAAATTGGTCTCAGTCGTCACCAACCCATCTTTGTTCTTCATCTAACTCAGCCACCGAAGCCCATTAACTCATACCAGATCCCAATTAATTCTTCTTATTACCTGAATTTCTTCATAACACCAACAACGACAGCTTCCATGTCTCCTCTGTTGAATCTCTTCTCCATTCGTTGGCAGCAATCATTAATACCAAAACCCCAGCTCCTGAGATCCCAAATTCTCTCAAATCACTCACCGATTTCTTCCAATTTCGAACTCATCTCAGATTTTACAGCAATTGCTCGATCTTAGCTGCATCGATTTACTTTTCTTCTCTCGGTTCTCAACAACAGCAGCCGCTGTGTTCTGTTTCTTTCTGGTGAAAAAAATGATTGAGAAAATTGATTTCTCGATTTTAGGGTTCGGTTAGAGTTGGGTTGGTTATTCATTATCCGGTTACCTTGCTAAGGGCTAACCATCTGGTAGCCCCTTAACATTTGCTGGCTGTCTTTTAATACTTCTCCAAAAGAAAGTTGCCCCTTAACCTTGACCGGGTTCAGGATAGTGTTTGCTCTGAAATGACAATTTTTCCCTTTTGCTCAAATTGGGTGATTTCTTCTTCTTTTCGTTCGCTCGACTCCATAGTGGCTATAAAACTCAAAACAAACGTAAAATACATAATTTACAAGAAAAATAGCAAAAAAGCATAAACAATAGATAGTAAAATAGGATGTATTCTACACCCTATCACGCTCCTTCAAGGTCTCGATTGAGATAGGAGCATGAGTAGCTTCTTGTCGAGTGATGCATGTGGATCCGATGGTTCAGGTGGAATATTGTTGATGGCGGTGCCAAGATCGATCAACGTTTTCCAAATTCGTTTCTTCGATCGTGGTAAATAAGTCCCAGTCCGTACATCTCTAGGTCATGTAGCTGGAGGCTCAAGAATTATTTTCGAAATGGACTTCTTGACACAATGTGGTTCAAAGTGTTCTCGAACATGTCTCTCCTTTATGCCTTCGGCGTATAGATCAGTTCACGTTCGACCAAGGATTGAACCGCATTTTGATAAGGTTGTTCGAGAAAGTGTAAAGGTTCGACCCGGGGAGAGGATTCTTGTGAACTCCTTCGTCCCCAATTGAAGCTATTGTAGATCAACCTTCTCTTTGAAAATTTGCTTCAAAAGCTGCGCGGTTGCTTGTGGGATGATTGACTAACCTTTGTGGAAGCGCGAACGAGGACTTTCCATATCTTCTTGGTTGGTTCTTTCTTGACATATGGCAACTTGATTGCACCATCTTGGACCCAGCACATCCCGTGAGTTTGATCACCTCTTCAATGGAAAAATGAAAGTCAGTGCTTATTGATCAAGAACTCTTGTGCGTTGGTCGGAGGCCTATGCATCTTGTTTATCCTTGCTTTGTGCTTTTGAAGGAGTCGAGGTATACTTGTTCTGGGGTTCGGCCTTGCGCTTGCTCCCTTACGCAACAGCGTTTGTGGAGGGTTGCAGGTTGTATTGCTTGTTGATCGACGTGTCGATTCCTCGAGTATCTCGCGATTCTTCAGTCTTTGTAGGTTTTGCACTATCCAATAGAGCAGGTACAGTGGTTGCCGATCTCTTAGCGGCTTCATAAAGCTCTGAGAAAGTCTGGAATCGAAGATTTTCCAGTAGAGCCCTGTAGACCGAGAGCATGCCATTGATGCACAAATCTACCAGTTGTTGCTCCGTGACATTTGGGTCATGACAATCCAAGGCTTGAACTCGAATCTTTTCACGTAGTCATTGGGATTTTCACCGACCCTCGAAACATTTTCCAAGATCGAGAGAGAGTAACTTGCTCGACACGAAGAAGTACTTCTGTAAAAGGCGTTAATCATTTCTCCCCAATTTTTGATAGACCCGGGCGCAATATTGTTGTACTGTGTGTATGCCCCGCCTTCGAGAGATTTTGAAAATTCTTTAAGGCGAACAACGTGATTGTGTTCATGCTCTCCTAAGGCTTCAGGAAATGAGAGACATGTTCTCGAGCATTAAGTTCCATCATAAAGAGTGAAAGTTGGAGAAGTATAACCTTTGGAAGAGGGATCCTTTGCGTAGCGCGAGGGTAAGGAGGTTGGTGGCGATGGACATGTGATGTCTTGTCTTTTCCACAGTTTCTCCAAGGCGCTCCAAATCTTCCCGAGTAATGAAATTTGATGATTCCTTTGTCGAAGAATCGCTACAGAGCTTTGTGGACTTCACGTTGTCCACCGTATAAATTGGGATTACTGTGATCAAGATTCCGAGGATTTCTCATTTTTCTTTTCCTTTTCCTTGAGTTTTCTCGACATCTTGTCATGAGAGTTTTCAGATGATGGTCAAATAAGCTCCTTATGTGTTGTGGCCATATCGGCTTGATTCTTTGCAAGAGTCTCTTGCACTTTGATGAGATCGGCAATGGTAGGTGGGTTTCCTATGACTTCCTCGGGGTGTGGCCGAATAAAGGATGATCTTCGCGTTAGCGTGAGGAGGGGTAATATCACCACCGCAAGGTATTTGAGGCGGAATTGTTTTTAGGGATGTCTTCATTATTGTTGTTGCTAGTGCTAGTAGGTTTGTATTGGAACCTATAACTAACCTGGACTAAGACCCAGCCATCTTGTGAAAGCAGTGAGATTGCAACCGAGAGATTAATCTCCCACTGTGGTCGCCCGATCTGTAGATGGGGAAAAAACGATTTTTGGTTTTACGGGAATTGAAGAGTCGACCGTGTGGAGACTCCTTGAACCGAAAGCCGAAATGTTGGTCCTCGAATGATGCTGCGCGCAAGAAGGGAGTGCTTTAAGTTCGAGAGATCAATCTGCAAGACTTCGGCCTAAACCAAGAACAATGGCCGTTCCAGAGTCAATTCGGTCACAAGAGAGGATGGGTTGATCTTGTAGGAGGAAGCTGAGAAATGTGAGATCAATGGTGATCGAGATTGTAGGTGTGTTGTGAATTCAACAGAAGAATGCTCTGAATGATTGAATTTTTCTCAATTGAGAGTGAATGCTCGGACGATGAGTTCGTGTAGACGAAAGATTTTCTGATGAACTTGCCGAGAATTATTTTGAAGAATGTTCGAGTGTTCAATCTTGTCCTTTCAATCGTGATTCGAGACATTTTATAATGTCGGGAGTTGAAAACACCATGATCCCATGAAGTGTGACATTTTGTTGGAATCAGAGAGTGGGGAAGTGGGAAATCGTGTTAAAACCAGCTTGCTCATCGTATGAGACTTGGTTAATTTTCCACACACTACTTTGCCGACTCTTCCAATCGAAGGTACGACTTGCTCACATTCTCATCATGGGTGAACACACGTGCCGTAGGACCGCTAGACCAAAACCCTAGTTAAACCCCCATGTAACACGATTGATATCTCATGATTGTGGAGTCGATTCTTGACTTTGTGGGACGATGAGTCCATGTATTATTGAATTTAACATGTTTTGCAAATGTTCTGAAATTCATGAATCAAATATGTCTGCTGAGACGAGGTATTATTATGTTGATTACCTAAGACGAGCAAATTGTGTTGTTGAATTGCCGAATAATATTGATAGTTGAACCAATATTCTTGAATCGAGCAAATATTGCTTGGTTCGAGCAAATATTGCTAGTCGAGGAATATTGCTAGTTTGAGCAAATATTAGGTTTAAGCAAATATTGCTCGTTTGATGAATTGTTGGTAGCGGGACCAAAATAAATATTAATTTAAGATCTCGATTCTTTGGGTCGAGTAAAATAAATAAAAATGTTGATCATGGAATCAACATAAAATTATCGAGTATTTGAATCTGCTCGAGAATCATGTTTACTGCAGAGCTATGGATTCAAAACCCTAATTTTACTGAAATGATGATTTATTGCAAATCAATTTGCAGAGTGAAGCAAGGACCGGCTACATGGGATGACGAATCCACCATGTAATGCCCAAATTCTCGAATGAGCAAAGTACCAAAGTATCTTGAGGACCAGTTGGTGAAAGAATGATTAAATGCTGGTTTAATCACTTTTTGAAATAATGCCCGTGTGAGCGGCAGGATAATAAAACCTAGCCATGAAGAGATGAGAACAGACCAAGAGGTCACGAGACCCAGAGTTCTTGGTGGCCGTGGGACCAATGGATGGTCTTTCAAGCAAACTCTTAATTGTTTGAAGAAGTTTGAACCTAATATGAGCAATCGAGCAAATTAGGTTAAAATCATTAAAATATGTGGGACCGGCTGTTTGCAAGCCCTAGGGTCACCCTTGATCGGTCAAGGGGATGTGCCCCATGTCACCATGACGTTCAAGTCTTAGTCCTGAGAGTTTCGATATTTTCTGGTGCGTGTTTGAGCAACATTCTGTGAAAATATGTAGAATCCAGGGTTTTGCTGAAACTAGGAAAAATACATGAGATGATGAAAAATAATAAATAAAAAAGGGAATTGCAAGGTGTGGGATCGACCACGGCTAGGGCATGGCCGTCCGTTTAACAAGCACGGTCCCACAGTTTCCCAGTTTTATGTGATGTTATATATTTTCTCTGATTTGAGGGAAATTCCATGAAACTGGAGAGTTTGCTGAAATTAGGGAACTTCCATGAGATGAGAGAGATAAAATAATAATAAAATAGTGAATGGTGGAGTGTGGAGTGTGGGGACCTAAATGGCAAAGGCATGGCCTACTGGGCCAATGGGCACGATCAGAGCACTCTTCAATTTTATGTAATTTTCATGATTTTAGGAAATTTTCATAAAATCAGAGAGATTTGTTAAAATCAAGGTATTTTGTTGAAATCAGGGAGTTTTCATGGAATCGGGAAACTAAAACAACAAACAATAAAATAATAGGCACGTGGGACCGGCTAGGCATGGCCGATCAGCTGGAACCCTGGTCCCACGAGTTTTCCTAATTTTATAATAATTTTCATGATTTTAGAGAAAATTCATAAAATTAGGGAATTTTCATGGTTTTAGGAAAATTCATAAAATCAAGGAATTTTTCATAATTTGAGAGAAATAATAAAATAATGGGGACGTGAGGTATGGGACCGGCCACGGCTAGGCATGGTAGGCGGTTGGTGCCTTCGGTCATGACACCATTCTCTAATTTTATTATTTCTTTGATAAACTCATGAGATTAGAGAATTTCCTTGAAACGAGAGGAGATTAGCTCGAACGAGAGAATTTTCACGAGATTAGGAAAAATAATAAAATATGACAAAATATAAAATTACGTATGGATAGTCACGGCATTACTCGACGATTATGAGCCTCGTCCACGATGCCTTTGCTAATATTTATTATTATTATTTTTCCTTCCTATTTTGCATAAGGTTCATCGTTCATTCATATTTTTGAAATGCTCGTTTGCGCATTCAAATGCCGGTATGTGCATTATTGTTAAGTACACTTGCACCATTTTAGTGTGGCTTATTCGATGTTCGAGATGCATGTTTCGTTGAATATTTATCACTAACCCGTGGAATTGGGCTTTGGGAAGAACCACGAATTGAAGAGACAAAATATAACGAAGAATCGTGAGAATATTGCCGGATATTCGTGCGATTAGAGATATTAAGCGATGGCTTTATACTAGCAGGGCTTCATATCTAGAGCATTAATTATCCCGAGGTTTGAGAAATATGAACTTGCTTTGGAGTGTCAAATTCCTCTTGTACATTGGTGGGAAAACTCCGGTTGCATCCTCAAGACGTTATTGCTTTATACTAGCATACATGCTTTGTCTATGAGCCGTCCAATCTTGCGATTCTATGAAGTATGAGATGTGTTTTGGTCTCAGCTGGGAGACTACACATCTACATCTTCTCTGAGAGACTTTTCTCGATCATAGGTTTTATGTCATGAGCTTTCACGTTTAGAGACATGATTCTCAATACTCATCCGATTGCCGGATCCGGAGTAATTACTGAAATTGCTCAGTATTCATGAGATGTGTCGTGGCCTCAGCTGGGAGACTATATATCTACATATAATCCGAGATATGACCTTCTCGGTGGGATATTTAAGGCATGAGCTTTCATGCTTTAATGAGAGACATGGGCCTCAATACTCATCTGATTGCTGGATCCGGAGTATGGTTTTACAATTTTATCCTTTGTCGAAAATCCACCATCTACACTCTCATAAACTTCGAAGATACTTTTATTGATAGCTACTTGTTGGGATTGTGGATTATAGTTTAGTTTTAAGAGTTCTTGTACTCAATTATTGGTTTGACGTTCACTGTCTTTCTTGGCTTTTAAGAACTATCATTATGAACGGTTCCATTACTGTCTGGAAAATAGTCATATTCTTCTCATCTAATTTCAAGGAAACTTTTCGGGGTCCCATGAATCCCTAACTTGGAATTTTATATAAAATGGGAAAGTATTAGCTTGGATCTAAGCATCCCTAGCTTGATTCAAAATTTCTTCCTGAAAGTCTATAAATAAAGAGACTCTTGCAGCTGGATTTATCAATCCTTGGAACTTCGGTGACCTAGTTGAAAATTTATAGTTGTCCTCTATAACCTAAGTTTTCTTACGAGACTGTATTAGGTTACGATTTTGAAAACTTCACTTATGGATTCATGAAGCCTGGTCAGACTATCTTTTAAATGATAGCTCTTGTATCCATATCTTGTTCTACTAATTTTTGTAGTTCACAAACTGTAGATCAGGAACAAGATATACAGAAATCACAAAGTTTTTTTCGTCTCATGTCTTGCGATTCCACAAGATAAATATCTAAACTCTTAATCAATTTGTTTGGATTGTTCTTGTGAGGTGATAATGATCTAAGTTTTTCTTTGATATATAAGTGTGTAAGTGTTCGAGATCCGCGAGGTTCTCTAAACTTGTTCTACAGCATACAGATTTTCAAACTTTTATTGAAACTTACTGAAAGGAAATCAGTATGCTTTCTGTTAGAAGAAGTCTTTACTTAGGTTGTATAAACTATTGACTGTAACAGAACTCGGTTAAGAGAATCAAGTGCGTAGAACCACGTTGGGTTCAGAGACGAGAGAAATATGACTAAAGTTGGGTTCCTTGGAGGGTGAATTCTGTCTCAACTATATTCCAGTCGAAGTCTGATAGTAAGTTAATGTCTATAACGATGTAATATAGTGCGATGTTCAAATTGGACTAGGCCACGGATTTTTTCTCGCATGTGTGGTTTTCCTGTTAACAAAAGTCTAGTATGTTGTGTTATTTTCTTTCTCGCATTATATTGTTTATCTTCATAAAAGGAATATCACAAGTAGTACCTAATCAATCTAGATAGTCTTCAAGCGCTAATTGATTGAGTTCCTACATGACCCGTTCTTGTTTAATTCATATCTTGAAATATAGATTACAAGTCTCATGCTTGTTAGAATTCGAATCTGGTACAATTGGGGTACATACTAGATTGATTCTTGGATATTGATTTTTGAGATCGCTCAAGAACTTTTTTACACAATCAGGTACGCGGACCGTTAGTCTATACATATTGATTGTGGAAGAGAAAGAGAGAAACTCTATACAATCTTACACAAAGATCTTTACTGTTGACCTACTTGTGATTGTATCGAGTTTCGTCCATACAGATTACCGAACGAAAAATCTGGTGGTGTACTCGATACCATCTCTTTACTAAAAAAATAATAAACCCTTCCTCTTCTGAATCGTAGCAATCTAATGCTTCATCCCAAAGCCTTACCACCGGTATTTTTTATGAGGTTAGGACATTTATTAGCCGAGGAAACCTTTACACTTTATATATTTATTTAAACAATATAGTAAAAAAATATAATTTATAATTATATATAGCATTTAAAAATAAATTTTAAAACATGTTTATATTCGTCTTTACTTACATACAAGTACATGACAATTTATTGATTAAAAGCTATAGTTTATTGGTTTAACTTCACTTTCCATTAATGCCAACTTCAAACCAAAGCAGCCATAAAAGCTCATAACTAAACAACCATGAATTAAGACGGTGAAGGAGAAGTCAAAGAGAGATGGTAAACAATGGAAGAGACAAGCAAGAATTCCGCAGAATCAAGATTCGTAGTTTATATTACCCCAAATAGGAAATAGAGACAGTCTCGAACCAATGGAATGACCCCACTCAAAAGCAACTACGCAATAACTCCGAAGAAAAGGCCTGGCGACTTTCCTAGAAAAGTCGCAAGGAAAATGTTAGCAAATCTTGGAACTATGGGGTTTTAGGAATGAGGCGACAGCCGGCATTAAACTCATTCCCTGCGCAGTTTGCAAACCCTCGTATTCTGTTTCTATCGAAACTAGACTCAATGAAAACACACAGCGAAGAGTATGCTGACACCCTCAACTTTCGTCATTATGACTTTGTTGCAAAGAAATGGCGTATGATGGAGGCACAGCAATCCTTTGGCAAGACAATGTAAGAGTTAATCTGTCATTGCAAAACCAAAACCTCATCCCATTGCAATATTAGCGCTAAGCTATCCATTCCACAATGGACTCTCATGTGTGTCTATGGTCTCCTTCACATCCTCACAAAGACACCTTACGGAGAAGCGCAAGCAATATAATAGCATCCATTGATGACCTCTGGTGCATAATAGGGGACTTAAATGTACTCATCCATCACAATGAGAAGCACGGCGGAAACCCAAATTCTGACATAAGTGCATGTCTGAGGGTGGAGAAATATGCTTCAGAGGCAGAGATGTAATTGACCTTGGATATACGAGGCTTTGCATTCTTGGTCAAACAATGCTACAATCGCAACCCCGTATTTGAGAGGCTAGATAGAGTTTTAAATTACTAACGGGAGAATACTCTTCAATGATGCAGCAGTCCTCCATTTACCCAGGATCGAAAGTGACCATTCACCTATATTGCTCAACACCATGAGCAAACCGCCCAAAAGCCAACCGAACTACAAGTTTGAATATTAATGGACTGATCATCATCAGTTTGAAGAAGTTGCCGATCACAGATGGGAAATACTTCAGGTGACACGGTGAGAAGATTGCAGAGATTAGGCAAAGAACTTTAAGTGGGAAAAGAAAAACATTTGGTGACACCAAAGAGAGATTGAGACTGAGAAGCAAAAGCTGGTTGACTTGCAGTCCACTGCTCACCTGATGGACATTAGAGATGAGGAGATGGAAATCTGCCGGCAAATATGGGAGACGCTTGGAGCCCACCTATTAATCTTGTAACCACTATAAATACCATCATCTTCCATTTTGTTTATGATGCTTGATAAGTATTGAGAGCAGATAATGAAGAGATACGGGGATAGTGGACAGCCTTGTCTAATCCCTCTTTCACCTGAGAAAAAACCTTCTAGTTGACCATTGAGCAATATAGAGTAGGATGCAGTTTGAACACAACACATAATTAAGTTTTGAGCATTGCCAGTAATGCCTACACTAGTGAGGGCTTTCCTCAAAAATTCCCAATCTAATCTGTCACACACCTTGCTCATGTCAAGTTTGAGAGCGAAAAACCCCTGCGAAGTAGTAGAAGTGTGCATGGAATGGAACAGTTCTTTAGCAATGACTATGTTGTCAATAATCTGCCTGCCTGGGACCAAATGCTTGACTAGTTTTCTTCAATGAGGCTATCAAGAAAAGTACCGAGCCTATTATTGTAAAGCACATTGCAGAGGGATATGGGTATATAATCTGCAGCAGGTTCTGCGTTCTTGTTCTTTGGGATTAAAGCCAAGTAGGTATGGTTCATCCCTGGAGGAAGTGTTGAGTATCTGAAGCAGTCTTGAATTAAATGTATCACCTTTTGGCCAACCACATTCCAGCACTTTTTGTAGAATATAGCTGGATATCCATCCGGTCCTAGGATTTTAAAGATCCCATTTTTTTGACAACATTGAAAACTTCCTCAGCACTCGGGATATCGTTGATGGATCTGCACTCATCTGGGTTGATCATATTAGAGTTCTCAAGTACAAAAGAGTTAGGATAAACATTTGGGTCTTTGGTAAACATAACCTGGAAGTGAGAAATAAGATTCTCTTTGATTTTATCATGATCAGAGATCCATTCTCCGTTATTTTGTTTTAGAGCAATAATCCTATTTCTACCCAACTTCACATGAACTCTTTGAGATATGAAATACCTGTGAATTTTTATCTGTCGTCGGTACCCATTTGGATTTGTTTGGTTGTATATCGACTAATATAGCTGCTCTCTGGAATGTGGCTATCACTTAGTCTTTTCTTTGTTAACTGTTTCCTTACCAAAAAAAAAAAACTTCACTTTCCATTTCTACGGCACAACAGAGTAAAGCACATCACATGGCAATACAAAGCCAAACTTAACATGTTTTACCACGTCTTTGTTATTTCCACCCAAATTTCTCTCATAAAGACACTGGAATTTAAAAAAGGATTATATACACATATAGCCCACTTTTTTACCCTGGGTTACAACTCTAGGCAACTTTTTTTTTTCGCATTGCAAAACTAGGCCTCCATCCATGTTTCCATCCAAATCCGTTAGTTTTGTCAATTTCTTGGTCAATTCGGTCAATTTTTCCTCATATAAGATGAGATAATGACGCCCAATTACCTTTATACCCTTTAGCATAGGACATGTATGGGGTTACATGTGTAGTAATCGTAGACATCTATCGCTTCTTCATCAATCTCTAAGAACATGGACGCTTGAGATTCAGTTTTCATCTTTGTTTCTCTAGCAGATACGTGTAATAGCATGGGACACTATTGATGCCGCATGTCGCATAATATGCTCCTAAAGAAATCCGCCTTTAAATACTCTCGAGATAGGATTGAAAAGGTGAGGGTACCCAAATATACCTCAAGCTAAAACTTTTCCTACCTATAAGTCCTTTCTCCGAAAATGATTGTCTATGGACTGAGTCGAGACAATGCAACTAATCGGTTCACACTTCGTGTGATCGTCTATGGATACGATATCGAGACAATACAACAACGAAGTATGTTTAATTGATAAAAAGGTTCGGACTTAACCAAACACAATAGGATTGCTTATCAAGTAAATAGGAATTAACATTTGTGTAATTTACTTTAATTGTAATAAAACAATTATAATGCGGAAAATAAAAGTAAATGACACAACAAGATTTTGTTAACGAGGAAACCACAAATGCGAGAAAAACCCCGGGACCTTGTCCGCATTGAATACTCTTAGATTAAGCCGCTACAAAAATTAAACCAACTTCGTATAGTTGAGACCAAGCAACTAAACCTATAGTTCACCTAGTTCCGTCTCGTATTCCCACGCCTCCAACTTATGACTAAGTCACGTAGTTGGAACAATTCCTTTGGTTCGTATTCCAAACAGTAAAAGGAACAACAAATATGTTTGGTATCAACTCTCTTCAACCAAGTGATGTGAGTTCGACAAAGGCTCTTTCGTTTATCTTAACATAACTCCTTCGTTAGGTTCTTAGATCTATCTTATGTTCAACTACCAATGGTAATTGTTTAAGATTTTGCAATCAATAATTTTAATCACAAAGGATTGTATTGATGTCCGATCTACACAACTAATCAATCCAATCTACCACAAGGATAAACCGATTATAGTTGGATCCTCTTATGTCAAACAAGTATTGTGCACACCAAAGATTGTGAACCCCAAATCGAAATCTTTAATATCTTCTTTGTCTTCAAATCTTCTTAGATCTTCACTAAACACCTGCAGACACAACAAATTGAATCTCTTGTGATCAATCACACACGTGAGTCCGTTAACAATGAATTATCACAAGATCGTCTTTAGCACTAAAAATTGTCTAAAGATCCCCTCGAAACTTCGATCTAGTTTGAGTGAATCTTATATTAGAAGAAAGATTTTAAAGCATAAAAAACAAGGTGCAATCAAAGTTCAACCACCATTATTCAATCAAATCAATCGAAAACACAAGATAACCCGCAATTATCTAGTTTCCCACCAACGGTACTAATAGAGCTTGTTAATCCCAAAGAAGACTTTAAACTGAGCGGACGTAAGATATTTCACCTAATTAGGTTACTCTCCTCTCCGAATAGGCGGCTACACCAAAGAATAAACACAACCGAGGAAGTTTGTTATCACGAAGGATTAGTTTGCTAGAAATGCAAACTTCAAGTATTTATAGACAAGGAAGTTTGGACACCAAGGAATTTCCAAAACCGAAAATATTCTCAAGATATGCAATATAATTCCAAATTCGGTTTCCATAATTCCTAGAAATGCTCTGTCCAAAATAATTACCGAAAATATCTTGGGAAAATATTTAACTAGTAAATGCACATTAATAACTCTCATTTTCCTAAAATAAAATTAAGACCTTAATTAAAAGATTCTTAAATTATTTATGTTTCGATCCTGGGATTTTATTCCTTTAGCTATTAAGGAATAACTTTGAAAATTAAAGATAAGCATTCTTTGCACATGTTTAAAGTGTGTCGAAATCCTTACTTTGTAAGTCCTTTTTCATACTTACAACCTTGAAACCGATTTCCACACTTCCAAACAAGTTTAGAATTGGTACATATGACTTTCAGGAACTATGTGATTGATCAAGAACACTCAATCACAAATCATGGGTTTAACGGTTCTACCAAAACAAGTTTCGTTTCTACCTCCATGTGAGTACTGTGCATAGTCACACTAGCTTTTCAAAATTCGGTTGACTAGGTACTAGGATCGGTTCCCCACATATATATGGTATCTAACTTATATGTGTTGCACATGTCCATAGGATCGGTTCCCTTTGCCTAAAAACGTGTTGCACATGTCCATGGGATCGGTTCCCTTCGCTACAAACTTGTTGCACCTCATACAAGGATCGATTCCCTTTGTGATATTGCACTCTTACTAGATCGGTTCCCTTTACCCGCATTCGGGGTCATACACAAATCACAAACTCGATCATACCATTTTAGGTGATTACTTAAGATCGGTTTCACTAATAAAATTCATACCAATACATAAGTCAGGCCTTTGTGAATAGTTTTGCCAAGAACATAAACAAGTCATGAGAGGTTATACTAAATCACACATATTGGTTTGTTCACAAGATATGCAATGAATAAAAATACCAATAACGCCTTTGGCGATTTCCTTTTGATTCATAAACAAGTTTATGAACTTACTTCCTTAAAACACATGTAAAACATTGTTTCCTAGGATGAAATCCTCACCTCATACCCATACATAATCACAATAGCATTTAAACGATTATGTCGATGTCTTATCTACAAAGTTTAATGGTTAAGCAATAAACCTCGTATTGTATTCCTTAATACTATGTCTATCTAGAGTGTTCATGCTTCGCAATTTTTTTTTTCAATATGCACGACTTGAAAGATACGTTAGGGAATGAAACATTTCAAGTAAAATATCACTAACCTCAAGTGGAAGGATGATGTTGTTGTTGTAGCTTCTTACTTTTTCACGTCTTCACAATACTTGTAATGTCTCATATCCTAATAATTTCAAGATAACCTATACGAAGTTGACTCTAGTACATAATCAAGCGACTCTTAAAATGAGTTTTGATTCACTAAAATATGACAACCAAACTTGACATACCAATGCTTGGTGGGTTCAACCGAGCTATTCTCTAACAAGGATGATTTATCGCGTAACATTTTTAATCGTTCATAGTAGGGGAAGGAAATTGAAAGGAGAATCTAGATGTCGTCGTCTTTTTTTTTTTGTTCTTCTTCTATTGTTCTTCCTCTAAGACTATGAGAGATAAAATAAACCAGTCAAAATGTTAGAGAATTTCGAAATAAACATGGTTGCAATTTTTTTTAAAGGTTTATTAGAGGTTAACAGAGTGAATATTTTTGTCAAAACAGAGACGATGGTGAAGAAGAAAAAGCCACGAGAAATGCAAGTCAGAATGTAGATTATATTTTCTAATTGTTTGATTATGTTAAATGGTGAACTACTCTAGGATTCCCATTAATGTTTGATAGAAATTGATTGATTAGGTTTTCTCTGAAAATTGATTTTATTTTTACGTTGAATTACATATTTGGTAATTTATTTGAAACATCAAATTGAAGTAGTTGTGGTGGTGGTGGTGTATGCATGTTTGGTAGATGATTATGAAACATAGGAATGATAAATGGCTTTATGTTAGAGTTTGAAGCTTAATTTGTTGTATATGTTTGTATAGGTTAAAGATGAGTTTCTGACTTGATTTTTGTTTACTGTTTGTTGTAGGAAAGAGGTTAAAGGTAACGAGGACAAGCTTCCATTCAGATAATATTAAAGTGCTGGTTATGGGTACTGAAACTTGACCGAACCGTAATAAGTTGATGTTCGTATGTATTCGTGATTCGATTTAATGTATGCATATGATTGGAAGGTTGTTTATTAGCTTATTTTTAACCTTGGTTACCACTTAAATTCATTATTGGCTAATCGGAATGTGTTTGTGTTGGCTGAGGAGGTGAACTGGAACTGCAGAATGAATCTGAGGGTAAATTGGATTTGGAATGGCAACATAAGGATATTGTGTTGACTAATATGGGGGTCTTTTCTTTGGTTCACTGCAGGTTGATGCTAGTGACCGGAATTATTAAGGTTAAGATTGAATCTAGTTGATGCTAGTAACCGGAATTATTAAGGTGAATGATGGTTTTAAATCGCCTGAGCGTAGTGAGGAAGACATAAAAAGGATGGCTTTGAACTGATTTGTGAGGGGGGGACTTCTCCGTAGCTCTACAGCTCGCAGGTTGTGAAGGGGAACCATCCCCGTAGCCCTGCAAGCCGGGACATGAAGTAATTAGATACTAGATACATTGTGAAGGGGGAACCATCCCCGTAGGCCGCAAGCCGACGTAAAACTTTTCACAACACTTTTATAAGAAAATTCTTTACGAGATAGTCTCTAGTCAACCCTGGACTTATTTCGGGAAAAATGGCTTTGGTTATGGTTATGGTTATGGTTATGGCCGTGTTAATGTCTGGATTTGGTTTAACAACTTGGACTGTTGTTGATCTCATCAGGTCGGATTCCACCTTCATCATCTGGCTCTTCATTATGAAATATATGAAGCTATTTACTTTTTCTGATTTTGCAACCTAGTTAATAGTGAGAATGAGATTGTCTACATCTCCATTCACCCTCTTCTGTTGTTTTTAGTGTTTTTATATGGGATGAAGTTTATTTGGTCAATTTTATATATATATATATATATACTAGGTATCACCCTGGCCTACGGCCGGGGCTCAACCTTTCGTTTTTATTTTGGTCGGCTTGTCGGCGGTAAAAATATAATTGAATTTTTTAAATAAATACCGTGAGATGTGATTTTCTATTTGCTTTGTGTAGTTATTGATGTAAAATGTTCATAAAAATGAGGTTATTTCCGTCATTTGGACTAATATTATCTCCAATTCAGATCGCATGACCAATTTTTATCGACATCAACTTTCCCAAATTCTCCAAATGAATTTTATTACAAATGAATCTGCATAAAACCAAATGAACCATTCAATCTCTTTGAAAAATCTTGAATCATGTTTCGATGCTCGATCATTTTCTTCATAAGTTTTGCCTCAATCTGAAATCTATACAGACAAAAAAAATTCCTTCAAATTCATATTCATATTCTTCTTAAATTCAAGATAAAAATCAATCACCCATCACGTTTTATCATTTGAGAATTAATGTTTGCACTATTTAATAAAGGAATTATATATTTCAGGTATGTCAATTTTTGTTTGTTGGCATTTTTTTATTGTTATTTTTTAGGTTAATTCATTATATGGATAAACGAATTCGAACTAAAAATGTCAAATAGGTTTATACCACTGTCTTTGTGTTGCATTATACTTATGTGTAAAATTTGTTCCAAGAATAACACTTTCTTTTCCTTCGTATCGGTTCAGTCGCCTAGTCATATCTAGGGGTCTTAGAGTTTCCTTTAGTTATTGATTACTCACAACTTCTTAAGATAGTATTCTTGGATTGTTGCACAATATCATCAACAGCCGATGAAGAGATGCAAAAGGTTTGTTCCCAGGTTAACTATCAACTATCAAACAAACTAAGCCATGCTTATGTTGTCCTGACAACTTTTGCTTTGCTATGCTAGTTCAATACAGTTTATATAAAGAGTTTGCAATGTTCATATGTGATAGAGTTTGCAGTGTTCATAAGTGACAGAGTAAGTAAGACCATTGGCGATGCAATGATGCGATTAGGAATGAAAGATAGTTGAGTACATTATGTCTTTCAGAATGGTGTTCCTAAACATTTTTTTCCATATGTTTTCCTTTTGGCGATACATATTTTGTGGTTCTAAGAAAACAATGCATAAGCTAATAATTGATGTATGACGTTCAAGTTGATTAAGCTTGAGTTTAAGAGTCAACCTACAGATTGAAAAGTGGTCGGTGATCAATCTTTTATATAAAAGATGTTTCTGAAATCGCGTTAATTTCAGTTTCCCATCCACTAAAATTGGTAGACGAAGATTAGGCTGGAATTCCAAATTAAAAAATGTATTTTTTGTATGCAGCCTAAGTCTTTAGTTTATAATAAGTTAAGCATAAACCTTAGTGGTTATTAGCTCTTCACATGAGCTTATAAACCGTGCAGTAGTATCTATTCCTTATTTGGTTCTTATTTTTCGGTAGGTAGTAACAATGTTTGTAACAATTTATATAAATATATATATATATATATATATATATGTTTGTACCAATGCTGGAATTTCAAATGTTGGTCTCCCCAGATGATGTGTTTGTTAACTAATCTAATTTAATATTTCAGAAGTTCTCAACCAAAGAAGCCAAGAAACGGATTTTGTGTTCCATAACACATCATGAACATGTACATCTACAAGATAATGTTTCTACCAATGAGAAAGGTGATCCACTAAAAGAACACAAAACGCAGTCACAGGCAAGAACACACCTAAACTCTGATATTTAAGTAGTTTATAAGCATTTGAATTTAAACAAGCAGCTTGGTATATATCTTTACTTATTAAACTCCTTGTGTACCAATGACTGCTGTACTTGTCATATAGGCATTCAAGTAGTTTATAACTAACTGAATATAAACATGTAACTCAAAATATCAAGCTCTATTATTATAATTTGGGTAGTTTATAAACATTTCAAATTGCTAATTTCAAATAACATGATGCATTTTTGCGCATAACAAGCACATCGACAAGGAGGTAATCTACAACAAACAGATCATCGCTGATAGAGATAAAAATAGACATCCTGAACAAATCGTATCGCATAAAGGCTCAATTTTGCACAGAGATAAAGTATTCTTTTTCAATTATTTTATTTCAAAACAATAGATCAAACCTTTCCCAACATAATTACTGTTGAATGCTTGATCACTTATTTACTTAAAATGACAGGAAAGGATGAAATTATCCCAACGCCAACGTCGAATCATAGAATTGGAGCAAAGGCCAACAAAGGAGCCATCACCATCACCATCATCGGTAAAGTTAATTTGCAATTGTAGCAATAATATTATGTAAAGAACAAGATGAGCTAGAACAACAACTTATCTTACGCTTATACATGCAAGATCCTTGGGACAAAAAGAACGTTGGCAAAAAGAGAGAGAAAAAAAAATTCAACAAGGACTTTCACTGAACCAAGGTGTACAAATGGAGATTGAGCAAGTACAACAACAAGGCAATGCTTTATCCAGTGATCATGGTGATAAAAAATAAGAACATTCAATGCAAACTCAAAAGCAAGCGAAAAAAAGAAAAAGAAAGACGCTGATACAATTACAGGTCAGAAAATATGCAAAATGATATGATCTTCAAATGATTCATTTATGACTACCTTAGAATTAATATCAGTTGTAATCGCACAGGATGGTCATCGCCCCAAAAAAAGAAAAACAGTTCAACCTCTCGTGCCATGTGTAGAGTCAACAAATCCTGACATCGAAGCTGCGTGCGGCGATTAGGCAAGTGATTTTTTTGGAAATACATTTGGAAATTATTTATGTACACCATTGAAAAAAACAATAACGTGGTTTTATGTACCTTTCTTTGTTGCAGCTGAATTCACCAGAAGTGGAGAGCAACGTTCATATAGGTCCAGTAGTGCACAATCTTCCACAACTGAAAACGAAATGTAATTTCATTAGATTCACAAAAATCTAATTTCATACTAATTCTATATGGATCTTCATCTAATGATGTGTTTTCACATTTATTAATCATCTAATGATGGGCAATTTTCTATAATTCAAAGTTATTCATCTAATGACGTGTTTTAACGTTTCTTTCTCAACAGGTCTGTACCAGTTCCAGATGTATCATCTGATGAGTACACTGATCATTATTATTCCTCGATTTACGCCTTGATGATGAAACAACGATTTACTAACACAACCGCAATGTACGTACAAACGCTGGAAATAAACGTAAATCCGGAAGGAAGGCACGTTCAATTGTTAATGAGGATGGAAGAAATTATCTTGGAAAAATGGACGTTCCATGTCCATTTTGTGGTGCATTGCATTGTATTGATGAGAAACTGTCTGATTCATCGTTTAAGAATCCTGAATTCGGGACATGCTGTCACAAAGGAAAAATTCAATTACCGCCACTACGTGAACCTCCTCCGGAAATAATGGAGTTATTCGAAGTAAATGACTATCGTTCAAGATTGTTTCGACAAGGTATCAGAAATTTCAATGCTGCTAACGCATTTACAAGTTTGGGATGCAAATATGACACAAGGGCAGCAAAGGGAAGCGGCCCACTCTGCTTCTCAATACACGATGAATTACGACATTACAGTGGATCGTTGATGCCAAAACAAATAGGCGATGCTATTTACTCTCAACTATTTTTATATGAACCAGCTCATGCATTGTCCATACGCGAAAAAAGAAATAAGGATCTAGATAGAGAAATACTAAGTATCATCCAAGATACTCTATTGAAACACAACAAATTCATTCCTTTGTATTGTCAGGCACATGATATCTTGAAAGATAAGCAGGCTTCATCCGACAAAACAGTTCAAGTGTCACTACATTTTAATGAAAACTCAGATCAGCGTCGTAATAATTTGCCAGCGGTTGAAGAAGTATCTGTTATCGTTCCTGAAAAACCAGGAGATGTGACAACAACTCGAGATATTCTGTTGCATCTAAAAGATGGAAACGGCTTAACAAGAATAGATGAATGCAATCCTGCTTACCTACCTTTACATTATGTTTTGTTATTCCCTTACGGAGAGCTAGGTTGGAGCATTGAGCTTGCACAATGGGATGCGGATGAAAAAAAATATACAGATACACGGATATCTCATATGCAGTACTTCAGTTACCGGGCTCTTCCAACGGAGATCAGCATATTCAATAATCCTAAGAGGTGGAAAGCTATTCCAGGAATTCATAGTGGATGCTTGGGCTTCGACAGAACAAAATCGTTTGGATTATATCAAATTTCACCAAGGAAAGTTACGCGCGAATCATTATGGTTCCATAATAAAAATGAAAGAAGACGGGATAACGCCTAATAAAGGAGGTACACCATGCGTTTTACCATCATCACATATTGGAAGTCCAAGGCACATGTACGAAATTTACCAAGATTCGATGGCAATTACACGTTTTAACCATCATCCTGATTTTTTTTCTGACAATGACTGCAAATCCGAAATGGCCAGAAATCCAAGACGCGCTTCTAGAGCGCCAACATGCGTGTGATCGTCCTTATTTAGTGGCACGGGTTTTTGAATTAAAAAGGAAAGCGCTTATGGAGGAGATAACCAAGAAATTTGTGTTTATAAAAGTTGTAGCTCATGTCCACACTATAGAATTCCAGAAACGGGGGCTACCACATATGCATCTGCTGATATTTTTAGAAAAATCAGAGAAAATCCGTACTGTTGAACAGGTTGATAAATATGTATCAGCGGAATTTCTAGACGAGAATGAAAATCCAGTTCTCTTTAATACTGTCAGAAAGTGCATGGTTCACGGACCATGCGGTGATCGGAATCCAGAGTCTCCTTACATGAAAAACGTAAAATGTACTAAAAACTACCCTAAGAAATATAATGATACTACGTGTTTAGATAGTGGCGGATACCCAGTCTATCATCGAAGAGATGATGGAAGAGAAGTTATCGTCCGCAATGGACGTAAAGCATACAACACTGACGTTGTACCTTATAACCCACACTTATCAAGAATGTTCAACTGCCATATAAATGTGGAAGTATGCGCCGGAGTAAGAACAGTCAAATACATAAACAAGTACATCTACAAAGGATATGATAAAACGACAGTTTTTGTTGGAGCAAAATATGAGGTACAAATGTACATTGATGCAAGGTATATTGGACCGCCGGAAGGTGCATGGCATTTATTCGGCCACTCAATGCATAAGGAAGAACCTAATATCGTCAGATTGGCGATACATTTGCCAGAAAACAAAGAATTATCTACGAATCAAAAGGAACAATAAAAGGGGTTACATATAAGGATGAAAAATATAAGTTAACATTGATGGCTTATTTCGAATATTATACTGAAAATCCAACGACACCCGCATACACCTATCAAGAGTTTCCACAACACTTTGTATGGAGTGAAAAAAAAGAAGTGGAAAACCTAGGTTTTGCGATTGTTAGAATGTATTTTGTTTCTCCTAATGCCGGAGAATTATACATTTGAGATTGTTGTCGATTTTGCTTATCCGGTTTGATGTTATTTTAGTTGTGCCTTTTGGAGAGTTGACAATTGGGCTTATGGGTATTAGAGTACCCTGCCTTCCAGATCAGTCGGGCAAAGGTCGTGGGTATTGTCGTAATCTTCCAAGATCTCCTTTTCCTTTAGGTATTTTGCTTTACTTAACCTGGTGTAGACTGAGTCTGGTTGGTCATGGAGAGTCCATATTCGTTTCATCAGCAACGCTTGGTTGTGAATTTCACTTTTCCGATGCCTACTCCTCCTGATTTTTTGGCTTTGTTAGTTTGTCTCCCTTTATGGTATGCAACTTCTTTGTTGTAGGAATCATGTCCCCAAAAGAAGTTCCGGTGATTCCATTTATCTTGTTGTGAACATGTTTGGGCAGAAATTTGCAGCATTATATGGTTGGCGGTAGGGCGTCAAGGGATATTTTGATTAGTACCAATCTTCCCGCTCGGGTTGGACATTTGTTATCCACCCTTTTGCTGTGCCATTCTTTTTAAGAGGGTGTAGATGTGGGCCGAGATCTACCTTGCTTATACTTGAACTCCCAAGTACATCGGGTGGGGTTGTTGTAGTAGTCATAGAGAACCGTTGTTGTAACACGGCATATTCGGGGATAGGTGGGGATGATGGATAATGATGGATTTAAACTTGTTAATGGTTTGACCAGCAGAGCAGGAGTATGTTGCAATAAAATTTTGAGATTATGACAGTTCTGAGGTGAAGCTTTGCATGTGATGGGTAAGTCATCAACATACATAAGGTGGAGGATTGGGGGGCATGCCTAGAGATTTGAAGGCCTTGGAGTTTATTTTGGTTCTCGAGGTTGGCTAGGTTTGCTGAAAGTATCTCAGCACACAAGATAAAAATGTAAGGAGAAAGGGGCTCCCTTGCCTAATTCTTTTGGTAGGAGTGATGAAACCCGTAGGCCTTCCATTAATATTTATTGAGTAGGTGACAGCTGAGATACAAAGCATAATGTATCGGATGAAAGTATCTCGGGAACCCTAGTTTAGCAAAGCACATCTGATAAAACCCCAATCCACGGGTCATAGGGCTTTCCGTATGTCTAACTTCAAGGCAATTTTAGGATCTTTTTGGTGTTGGCCGAAGTTCTAATATGATGGAAGAGTCGCCTTCAAATGGATATGTTATCATGGATTGAACGATGGGGACAAAGGCGTCTGCACGGACCGATCGAAAGGGAGGATAGGTCTTAACAGATTGAATAGGATTTGGCGATGATTTTGTATGTCACGCTGCATACCCCATAGACGAAAAATGTGAGGGTGATCACACGTCGGTCTTAGATGAGTGTGATGTTTGTATGGTTCATTTTGGGGTGAAGGACCTCCCATTCAAAAAAATCTTTGAACCATTACGCGCACATGAGTGGTATCCCAAAAAATTGAAAGAACTTACTTGTAAACCCCGTGACCCAGAGCTCGCCTGAGCCAATATCGAACAACGCCTTTTAATCTCCATCGGTCACCGATGCGCTGCCGTGAGCGTAAAATTGGCTGGAGGTTAGACGGGGAATCAAAGAGCTTCTCATCAATGGGTGCAACATATTGCGTAGAAATGGTCCGTAATGAGTTTGTTGATGTTATTTTTTATCAAACGTCCATCTTCCTTGTTGATCCTTTAGTCGTTGAATATTGTTGTGCCCACGATGAATTGTTGCGTTGATATGGAAAAAGTCGTGTTGGTGTCTCCCGATTGAAGCCAATTTAATTCCTTGACCTTTGTTTCAAAGAGGTAGCGTGATTTTCTAGAGTGTCAAATGGTTTTGCGCGTATTCTTTTTCTTGTTGGAGCCAATAGAGTAACGCATTTCCATTGGATGTGCACATTGGTGCTGAGCATTTTGTATTTGCGGCTGTGGATATCTTGATCATAGTGGGTAAGTGACCAAAGGTGTTTCGATTCCACCGGGTTAGGATTTTTGCTTGTGGTGGCTAGCTTCGCTTGTAGTGCATTTGTTGGGTCTTCATCATCCTCTTGGCTCCATGCCCCACCGACTATCTCGTTTGATTTTGGGATGTGAGAGCCACAAGTGTTCAAACTTATAGTTTTTCCTGCACCCTGCCATTTGATTGCCCGTGGCATAGGAGCAGAGGTGCGCGGTCAGAAGTAATATGTGGTAGGTGTGTCACTGCAGCATGGGGTTGGCTGTTCTCCACTGGGGATTTACAAGTGCACGGTCCAGGTGTTCCATGATAATGTCAGCTCCTTGTTGTTGGTTGGTCCTGTGTGAAAGAATCTCCTTGGAATCCCATGTCTAGTAATCCAGCTTCGTTCGATCATGTTGGTAACGTCGTGTTTGAGCAAACGTGACTGGCCTTCCTCCTTTCTTTTTCTGTTCTGTTTGGTCAATGACTTCATTAAAATCACCCATTAGTAAACACGGTAGTTGTGTGGCTGGGAATATGGAGGCAAAGTTTTTCCACAGGTCCCATCGTGCCGCACTATGGGGTGGCCCATATTCCTGTAAACAACCATGGTTGTCCTGGTATTGGGGGAGTAACAAGAGCATGAATGTAACTCTGGGAATGCTCTAAAATCTGTAATTTGGAGTTGATTATTCCACAGGAGACACAATCCACCTTTGTGGCCAATTTTTTGGTACTGAAAAGTTGTGTTGGAATTGTAGTGTCTGTTGCAGGTTATCCATATGCGCAGAAGTAGCTAGAGTTTCTGAGAGAAATAACATTGTCGGTCTGTGTGCAGAAATAGTCCACGCAGGCGCCGAATAGTAGTTGTGTGGTTGATGCCTCTGCAGTTCCACGCCAAGAGACACATCTTTTCCGGCAACAACCTGATTACGGTACCAAGCTTTGTTGCGTTTTTGAAAATGAAAGGAAAGAACTAAAACTCTAGCTATGAAACCGTAGTTTAGTTCAACAAACTAAAAGAAAGGTACAACACAGGCCCCTTGGTAGTAGGGTAGCTACTGATGCTGGACCTGAAGTACAAGAAAGTAACTACTCAAGGTAAAGCGCACACTGATAACACTGATACACACAAACACGGAAACACTTAAACCATAGACACACTGAAACAGACAAAAACACACTTAAGAAGCACAAAGCAGGTAGGAATTAAACGACTACAAAATTCCTAAAGAAAACAAAAAAGATATAAGAAAAACAAGGACTAATGTCCACCGGCCCCTAAGACTAGGTTATGTTGTTGCAAGTTGTTGTTGTGATACTTCTTCATTTCAGGGATTCATAGCAGGATTCAATTCACGAATTCATTTGGGTCGTTGAGTGAACTTGTATGATGAAGCTCAGCATCATGAGTGCCTGTGTAATTTCCATTACGTCAATTTAAGGTTCATCTTCCGATTCCTCACTGTCCAGAGATGTCCAAAGGGCAGATGGAACATTGTTGGGTCTCTTCTTATTTGACTCTTGGATGCTCGGTACAGATCAACAAGATATGCAGGGTTGGCTGCAACCTATGCTGTGTAAAAAGGCGAGCGCCTGAGCGCCTAGGCGCCAAAGGCGCACTAAGTTTAGGCCAGCGCCCCGAGTAACTCCACCACACTACTTTCCATGTTGGCGCTTTTAGGCGAGTTGAGTTTGGCGCTTTTGGCGCCTGGAGGAAGTGTTAGGCGCTAGCCTATGCCAAAGGCGCCTCCCGAATTTTTTAGGAAGGGACTTAAAACTCGACCATACCTCTGTTTGAATTTTTTTCCGTTGATTATACCAACTTACCTTTTTGTTTAACTTTTCTTTCCTTTCCTTAAGCTTTTCTTTCCAGTTTGATTTTTTTCCATTGACTTGGTTAACTTTTCTTTCCTTTCCTTAAGCTTTTCTTTCCAGATTTGATGGTTGATTGTCGTACGTGAAGGGTGGTTTATTCTCATTGATGAATAATATTCTCCATAAGTATTTGGCGTAACATCAATTTCAGCAAGAATCGATAATAAAAATATGGAAAGTTGGAAACATAGCAACAATATAACCTTTACACACAATCAGTGGTTAAAATATGGAAACCTCATTATGACGGCAATATCAACCCATTGCGTGGAAATGCATGATCAAAGTATGGAAACTTTATATACTATCAATGCATATGGAAACTTCATTATATGGAAACATAATTCATAAGCATTCATCCTTTATTATACTATCAATCACCGCTCCAAGAGTTCAAGAGTTACTCTGTTTCCTTCATTATTCTATCAATCACCGCTCTATCTGATCAAGAAATGGTAAGACATATAATGAATGACGTGATTGCCTTGATTATTTTTATTTCCTTAAACAACTTTGACTGTAGAACGATCAATCAAGGGCATGAAGTTCGAAAATATGGAAAGAAAAATTGATATCTTAATATAAAATGTAACTATATATAGATAGATCATATTCATCTCTGTATCTATCTACTCGAGAAAATCTCGTTTATCTTAATGATACTATATATACACACTCATAGTCAGTTCTAGACATATTCTCCACCAGAAAAGATCTTTCGGGAATGTTATATACAGACACTGCTCTTCGATGTAATCTATCATCTCAGCCTAAATACTCATCTGCGTAAAGTGGTCGCCTAGGGCGCCTTAGGCGCGCCCAGGCGCTAAGGCGTGAGGGCGATGGCTCGCGCCCGCCTCGCCTAGCGCCTGATACAACATAGGCTGCAACAATTTTTGCATATTTTGGTCTCTTTTGCAGGCCATGCTGCAATCCAATCGAGGTAATCTTCCATGTCAAGTTGTGCTCGGGCCTGGGTAACTTCAGCTAACGGATTCCGAGAGTTGGCATCAGTAGAGTTCTCTGCAGCATTAGTGATGGTATCCAAAAGGCAAGCCGGATTCGACGCTTGGAACTGATCGCTTCACACTTTGAGTTGGGTTTGCAAAGCTCTGTTCATGTTCTTGCTGAAAGCAGATGTTTGGTTCTAGATTCAAACTCGTTGTCAGCTGCCGGGTTCTTTTGAGATGTTGAGGCGGCTGAAGATGCTGTGTCTTGAGTAATTGATTTCTCATAGTCAGGTATTGAAATCTCTGATTGTGCCAGGGAGTTAGGGGGATGTACACGTAGGCTGTCCGAGCTATCCATGATGTCATCTTCATCAGAATTATAGTCTGGGAAGAGCTCTGCAAGTGGTGGAATGATAAAAGGATCCCCTTTGTGTTGCTGTCGTGCTGGTTGTTGCAGGCGATGTGCATTGAGAATTTCAGAACAATAAGGCCTTGTATGGCCAACCCTGTGGCAGAATGAGCAAAACACCGATGGGAATTCATGATATTCAAATCCAATATAGTTGATTCCACCTCTCCATATTATCATGTGTACCAAAGTGCAGTATCCATTCTAACACGGTTGTATAGAATATAATCCGCTAAGTCTCCGAAAATGTATGTTACGTGCACCTACGACCTCAAATAACGAGATATACAAACCAGGAGCTAAGCCTCTATCTGATCTGGGCAGAGCTCATGAACCGTGATATCAAACTCTATATCATTATCAAGGTTTCCATCCCATTTTTTTCAGAACAAAAGTCACCCAAATAATTCTAGTTTCTGACGCAAACACGAACCATCTCATGATAATACTTAAACCTGATAAGGTACAAATTTTCCCTTAGATTAAGAACAGACATACCTCCACGAATCCTCCATTTATATTTACAGGCACGACTAAGGTCGTGTGGTCTAACCTCAGCTCCAGAAACAAAACCACCATAAGACAGTGCCTCCATAAGTTATTGGAAGCAGCCAAAAATTCATAGGGTATATGGGAGAAATTATTGTGCCTACCACCAGCCAGGTTCATGGAGTCTTGAATAAAATTACAAGTCTGTTAACATCACCAGTCCAAAGTGATGACATGATGGGTAAAACTGTTTGGAACTCACACAAATCAGGTTTGGGTTCACAGGGCAACCGCAAGAAAAGAGAATAGAAAAGGTATAGGGTAACAAGAGCTGGGATTTTGGGTTTGCTGTAAACGTCGTGTGGAAGTACTAGCAGCAAAACCAGTATTTATACAAAAATTCCATGACAAATCGATAAGCGGTGTACATGAATTCAAAAAAGTTATGTTGATACCGAGGGTTTAAGGGGGCAAAAGAATGTTACAGGTACATGGATCAGAGGAAAAAGTTTGATTAGAAAGGTGTTTTTGAAATTAAAATTTGTAGCTTGACATTTGTTCTAAGGGGATGCAACAACAGGTGACACAATAAGGGGAAGTAAAACTCTTAAGGTAACAGAGCAATTAAAATTATGAGGTGGATGAATATTACCGGTTGAGTAGTTCCGAGGCAGGTGAATCATCTAGCTTTTCAGGCGAGAGACTAGGGTACAGCTGATATTGAGCAACAATAACCGCTTTAGAAATTATTCCCAATTCAACGATCAATTCAGCAACCACATGAGAGATCAATCGAAATTTGAGCACTTTCAAAGTAATCAGAAAACCCATATGAGAAATCAAATCGAACATTTAATTCTTTGAATCCTTGAATCCCTAAAATTAATTTAAGTATCACATAGATCTGAAAACAACATAGCCTAAATTGCCTTAAGGGCCGGTGAACGACAAATTAGCCTCTAAGAGAATCATTGAATTTTGTTTTTGAGATTTGGTAGAGAAAACTCGAAGGGGTTTAGGCTTCAGTGGGAAAGCGAAGGGGTTTAGCTCTAGTTGAGAAATTGAGTTTTTTAACACCAACGGTTGTTGAGAGCATTAATTGTGTTTCTTTAGAGCAGAAGCGACGGATTTCAAGTTGTACTCAGGTTGGTAAAATAAAAACAATATATCAAAAATTATACCGGGCCAGATCATCCT